>ML798039.1:11235-22289 GCA_009831015.1 Picea engelmannii | reverse complement strand
ATTTGAGACACTTCAAACTTTTTCATGTCTCATTCTCAACCAAAGCTTTCCTTTTCTTAAAAGTTTCAAAAACATCATATTTTTGTCGAATGCAATAAACCCAAGTTTTTCTAGTTGCATCGTCAATAAAAGTAACATAATAAAAAGATCCACCAAGAGATGATACCTGAGTTGGCCCCCATACATCTGTATGCACAATCTCTAACCTTTGACTCTTCTTTCCTTTTCCGACTCTAAGAAATATGACTTTCTTATGTTTTCCATAAACACAATGCTCACAGAAATCCAAATCAATTTGTTTAAGATCTGGTAACAAATTTATTTTGTGAAGTATCTACATTCCCTTCTCACTCATGTGTCCAAGCCTATGATTCCATTGTGTTGTATCCACTCATTTAGAATCTAAAGAGATATAAGAGTCAGTATTACCAGTACATAAATACAATGAACCTACCTTCTCTCCTTTTTCTATCACCAGTGATACTTTGGTGACCTTCCATGCCTTATCTGTAAATATAGATATACAACCTTCACTTTCCAACTTCCCTATTGAAATTATATTTTTTCTTAGATATGGTACATATCTTACCTCTTTCAATAACCATTGGTTTCCATTCTTTTTATTTATTTGTACCTTACCAATTCTAACATTTTTGCATGGTACATCATCACCCAAATGAACCTGTCCAAAATCACCTTGAACATAATCTAGAAAATGTTTCATATGGGGTGTGGCATGAAATGAATCCCTTGAATCTACTACCCAAGACTCAGAAATATTATCTATAGAAAGAATCAAAGCATCTTGTAACACATCACCTGTTACATTTGCTTCTCAATTTTTCTCTTGTTATCCATATGTTTGTTTCTTTTTAGCTCTGCAGTCTTACTTCAAATGTCCTTTGTTCTCACAATTCCAACACTCTATCTTTCCTATTCTGGATTTGGATCTACCCTTCCTAGAATTCCCTTGGTTCCTTGAGCCCTTTCCTCTATCCTTTTTTATTCCCGTACTCTCCACGGTAAATGCATTACCTAATGTCTCACATGTGATTTTCTGTCACATTTCCTCGTTAAGGATAACACCAACAACATCATCAAATTTTGGAGTGTTTGAACCAGAGACAGAGATACTTACAACCATGACCAAGCCATTCCATCTTTCTGGCAATGAGCACAAGATTAAAAGAGCCCTGGCCTCATCATCAAAGTCCACTTTTACAAAACTTAGTTGATTAGTAACCATATTAAATTCATTTAAATCATCTGCAATAGACCTACCTTCTGACATATTCATATTAAATAATCTCTTCATTAGAAATACCTTATTGGATGTCGAGTATTTTTCCTACAGTTTAGCCAATGCGTCCATCAACTCCTTCGTTGTCTTTTGTTTTGAAATATTGAAAGCCACCAATGATGCCAGGCTCAGCTATATTGTTCCTAGTGCCTTTCTATCAAGAACCTCTCATTCTTCATCCTTCATGGTCGTCATCTTCTTTTCTATTCCACCCAATGATAGGAATAGATCCTTCCGATATAAATAATCTTCCATCTGCATCTTCCATAACTGGTAGTTTTGGCAGTTAAATTTCTCGAACCTAAACTTTCCATCTTCCGTCATTTCTCCCACTCAATCCACAGAAACCCTCTTTTCCTGCATATTACCTTTCCCTTTGATACTAGTTGTTAGGAAAACAAGATCACACATCAATAAAATAAAATAAAATGCGGAAATAAAACACAGAAGATACGCAATATAATAGAGACATAGATATAGGTGGTTCACCCAGTGTGGGCTACATCCACCATAGAAATTGCCAAGTCCTTCCTTTTTATTATCTAGCAAAATGAAGGGATAGAACCTACAACACGCTCGTTGTAACTTCCACTTATTTCTCTCACAATCTCCTCTCTTATAATACAATAATCACACACATACACAGCCGCAATAAAATTCCCTCATAAAAAAAGGTTTCCTTCTAGGGAAAATATCCCTAAAATAACTTCTACTGTCATATCTGTGACCTTATAAGGAACGATCCATATTGACTATGAAATTACAATATTTTACAAGGCTATTTTCCACAATATTTCACCTCAGGGGCGCTACCCCCGAATCCCCCGCCAGGAGGGGGCTAAGACCCCCTGGCATTAGTTGTGGGGGGAAAATCCCCCACACACTCCCCCATTAGGGAATTGAGTCCAAGCACAGCTGAAAAAAACTTCTAAATCAGGAAGATAATCAGGTTCCACATTCACCCGAAAACAACAAGGGGTACTCCCAGGTATAATGTCCCAATTAGACTATGCATCGTTTGGTTTAGGAGTCCCATCTGGAATTTGGCCTGGCTGCCATTATTGCTAACTTTGATTTTGTTGCTGGTTAAGGTCTGGTTTACTGATGCGAGGATGGATGCAATGCGGAGATGTAGATGAAAACCATGTATGTAAAGACAACTAACCTATCACTAATCTATGTTAACCTATCCTAGCTAGAAGCAAGGCTAAAGTAACTGGTGAGTTATAATGCAACCAAATCTTAAAACAACTTTAACACATCTAGTTTTATAAAAAGAGAAAGATTGGAAGCAATAGAATATATAAGTCTATAATTAGATTAGTCCAGATTACAATAGTATATACTATAAAAACTCACGAAACAAAAGGAATGGAAATATTCAAATAAATACCAACACTGCAAAAAATATGATTAAGATTGCATAAGAATTAGTCTACAACAAACAAATCATTCTTACAGTCCATATAAACAACAAACATCATCACTTGAAGTAGTTCAAAGATTTGATCAGTTTATACACAATATTTCTTCTAAAAATAATGGCCCTGAGAGCTTCTCAATATTCATTAACGCTTTATAAGTTCTTGAAACAGTTCTTGGGTCTATACAATGCTTGAAAATCCAAAAGTATAAAATGTCATTATTTTGAGAGTCTCTAGTCTCTTTTATACAAATAATAGTAACTCATATTTACCTTTTTGTCTTCTTCTTGAACAGGCAGTTACAAACTATTCACATTCCCTTCTCTCATGACAAGTGGCACAAAAGGATGAATCTTGAGGTGGTTAGGAAAAAGATGGAAGGGATAACAATGGTTTTTCCTTTTCCTATGGTCTTTTACTCTGTAGATAAGCCATCCAAACTTCCAACTAGTTAAACAGTGACTCAATCCTCCTATATGATATCTTCTCCAACATTACTTCGATCATAGCCATGCTTTCATCCAAGGAACTCATATCCTTCTCCAATTTTGTCATGTAAACTTGTATCATAGTATGGATCTTCGTTGGTTGTATCAAATGATGATCAATAAGATCGGTTGAGACGAAAGTTGATGTTTCAACTATTTGTCTCCTTCTACTTGTACTTTTCTAAACTGCATTCACTAATTCCTCCATGACTAAATTCTACCCAAGTTCATCTAACATTGGGAGTTGACCATGCCTTATCAACTCTTGAGAAGCTTTATGAGTTCTAGATAAAATCCCCATTGTTTTGGTCACTTCTTTGTCTGCTCATTTCCCTACCTACTGGAAATTATCTAGCACATACAATTCTATCTTCCTTGTTGATTTCGAGGTTCTGTATAATTTTGGAGGCGCATCAGGATTTTCTTCTGTCGAAGTATCAATGTCTACTATATCTTCCTAGATAGTGTTGTATTGTATCAACTGCATTTCTATCTTGTTGTTTTATTCAATAACTTTTGTAGCTACATTTTGGAAAAGATGCAGGTTGGCGTACATATCGATGATTGCACCTTCTAGCTCATTTCTCACTTTTCCCACACTGGCTTTAAAACTAAGAAAACTTCTCTAATGTATCCTTACTTGTTGGAGCTTCTCTTCTAACTCTTTGATCTTCATTTCCTTCTCCTCATTATTTTGGCACAACCTTTGTATATTATCTGCATTTGCATCCATGAATGCAAATCCTGCCCTAGTTGTTGCCATAGGATTTTCCCTGACATCTCCTGTAATGGGCACCTGGGTTACTACTAATAGAGGAGCTCCCTTTGCTACTGGAAATTTTTTAACCCTTTCTTGTACGATCTAGCCAATTTTTCTATCGTGCGTGAAACTGCGGATGTCCACTATTTAAGTCGAATGAAAAGGTTCCTAAGGCATGAGACCTAACACACTACTTGTTGTTTATGTTTCTATGCCTGCGGTGGATGTTCCATGGACATCCAAGTCCATTGGGTGTGTGTCTTCTTCTCTATCCTCTGCATCCTTCTTTTTCCTTTCTTCTTCAATAGATTTATCTGTTGTTTCCTTTTCTACTAATTATGTCGCTATTCTTGATGCTTCAACAAACTCCTTTTCCTTTTCGGCAATGGATTTTTCTTTGAATTTTTCTTTTTCTCTTGCTTCACTTTCTACAATAGCCTTTTTCTTGTCAGCTTCCAGCTTTTGCTTCTTTTTAGCATCATTTTTATTCATCAATACTTTATCTTTGTCCCTCCTCTTTTTTTCAGTTGGTGCTTCTTCTTATTCTTCTACTGAACCTGAATGGGTTGAGAGGGATATGGGGAGAGATATCTTAGCTTCATCTCTTTCTGCATATTTTCTTAGCTTCATCTCTTTCTGCATCTTTTCTGGACTCCTCTCTTGTAGCTTCTTCTTCTGCAATCCTACCTCTTGGTTAACCCACCTATTGAAAATAACCTCATCATAGGTTCTGGCATTATGATGTCCTTCTTCTTCCCAGAAATTAGTTGTGTATTCGTAAGGGAGTCTCATGCTATGAAGATTATCTCTGGAAATGTTCTTGGGATCATGTCTCCTCAATCTTTCCTCTCAAAAATGATAGGAGATAAATATGTCTACTTCTGTCTAGGCATGTTTGGTGTTTTCAAAGAAGTAGTTTGCAATGTAAAGAGGCAATAGAGTCCAGGTGGATTTCTTTGATCTATATAACCTTCCTCCAACCCCATGTATGATTGTCTGATATGCTACTTCCTAGAGCACAAGTTTATCTGGGACAAAACTAGGAAGTAAGTGAGGCATTTTCATTGCACCATATATCCTTATATATGTACCATTCTACATTAGATAGCAATCCCCAATCTTCCTTATAACTTATATGGCCTTTTCGGTCATACAAGGTGGGGAGGTGCAAAAAATGAAATCATACAGTGGTGCAAGAAAGTGTTCACAAATCCTTTGATAATTTTTTTGGTATTTTTTCTCCCATAGAACTTTGCAATAAATATGGATAGCATCATCAACGGGCAACCAACTCCATCCCATGTTTGGGTATTTTTGAGCTATGTACATTATTTCTAAAATATATGAACACATATGGAAATTGGGGAAGCTACCCAGTTGTGCTCGTGTAGCAGTTGGAATTTCACTTTTAAGACTCTCAGAAAATATGTCTACCCAGTTGAATGAGGCACTTACATCTGCAAAAAAATAAATTAATTGCAAATAAGATAAAGGAAATCGTGATGTGTCTGGTTCCCCATATAACCCGCATAGCATGGATACCATATACTGGTATGGTATTATTATATTGGTAGTGGGATATTGACCTTTGACCCAATATTTGAATTTCTAATCTTCTTTATACTAGGTGGGGAACAAATCCTTTAGGGTGAGCTCCAACTCGCTAAGGAGTTGACCATCTAAATTTTTGTTTATAGCCTCTAGGTGATAACATTTGGCTAAATCATCATGCCTTAATGAAGCTATCAGATCCTTTCTTACATTAAAGATATACTTGTTTTCTACGTATTTGTTCTTCAAAATCCATGATATAACATTTGCACAAGGGAATACAGTTGGATGTGCTTCCACCCTGAAGATTCTCGATTTTATGATGTTCTTAAATGCCTGTAGTTCGCCTGGGTCCTCTACTTCTATAGAAAAGATTGATTTCTTGAGCATGTGATAGACTTCCCCCCATTTCAAAATCTCTCCTTCTTTGTCTAAAATTTGTGATGTATTGTCGTATACTGTTCTAACACTTTCCGTATTTGTTTTCTAGTGAGAGTTTCCAGATTCAACTCCTGTTGGCTTCTTTGCTGCCTTCTTTTGTGGTGACATGTCTGAACCTGCATACAATGATAAATTTGTAGCACATTATTAGAAATAATTCATAAAGAATTATTCAAGACATGTTGTCCTTTGTATATAGCAATCAATTTCCTACTGAGATTGTGAAGGACTTGGGCAATTCTTTGAGAAAAATGAACAATTTTAAATGCAAGTTGGAGGAGTTAATAGTAACTCCTCTAAGCAGTTCATAGGAGTTAATAATAACTCCTCCGAGTAGTTCAGAGGAGTTAATATCAACTCCCCTGAGAAGCACTCCAAAGAGTCTTTATTAATCTTGGAGGGTGTTCGGATGTTTTACAAAGAACTCTTCCAATCTACTCGTAGGAGTTAATAATAAATCTCATGAGCATATCAGAGAAGTTAATAGTAACTTCTTTGATATGTTTCAGAGAGTTACTAAAACAATTTTCGGGACAAAATTTGTGAATACACAACATGGTGAGGAACCATTCAATTAGCTTAGAGGTACAGGTTGTGGGCTTATGGTCTATTTAGGTCGAGATTTTGTGCTTTAGATGAAAAATAGAAGGGGGGTTTTGCAGTAGTCGAACTTGAAGCTGGGGTTTTTAGGAATGGTCAATTAAAAAGGGAATTCACTTGTTTTAATCTGTAACCATTGAAAGGGTTGGTTCATTGATGAGGGAATAGAGTTTGAAAAATGGTGAAGCAGAAGAGGGAACAATCCAAGGGAATAGAGGTGAATTAAATTTGAAATCGTGCAAGAGAAAAGAGGGGAAAAAATACCCTAACTCTAATTTTTAATAAAAGAAAAAAGAAGGGGGGGACGGACTTACCAGTTGATAGTTGCCACTTGTAGAGGGACGTGACGAAAAATTTTCTCAAATGGTGTTTACACAGCTCTCCAGTGTCAAGTCAAGAGAAATTTGTATAGTGATAAAATCCCCAACCCCATTTAACTTTATATAGCTTAAAGTTAATTAAGTAGAATTAAATGTGGTAGGTGTGCTCAAAGGATTTCTTAACAACTTTACCGAACTTGCCTTGGTTTATCAGAGTGATTGGAAAGAACTCCTTCGAGCAGCTCGGAAGATTTGAAGGGAACTCCTCTGAGTAGCTCAGAAGAGTTGAAGGGAACTAATCCGAGCAACTTGGAGGAGTTGAAGGGAACTCCTCTGAGTAGATCAGAGGAGTTGAAGGGAACTCCTCCGAGAAGATTGAAAGAGTTGAAGGGAATTCCTTCGAACAACTCAGAAGAGTTGAAGGGAAGTCCTCCGAACAACTCAGAAGAGTTGAAGGGAACTCCTCTGAGAAGCTTGGAAGAGTTGAAAGGAAATTTTTCGAAAATTTCTTAAAACTTCCACTTTGACTAATTTCTCAATTTTTTCAAGCGAATCATGAGTTACCAAGAGAAGCTTTTTTTTATCAAAGGGATTTTGAGAATTTTAATTAGGTTTCAAAAATGAGGAGGCTCCATTTTAGGAAAGTATCGAAATATGGGGTAAAATGGAGGGGTTGTAGTGCTAGTCACAATAGGATGAAGTCCTAAAAGTGGAGGAAAGAACAAATTTTTTCCCAGATTTGAATTGGATTAGGTGTTTCACTCAGAGAAATTCCTAATGATGATGTGGGAAGGGGAGAGATCAAAGAAGAATCATAAAAATAAAATATCAAGCAAGACTCAAAAGTTAATAAGGGTTGAAAAGTACCAAGGAAATACTAATGAAAGCTCGTTCCCCAATGGATTCGCCAATTTTTTGTTATGGTAAAGTTCCCCCTATGGACAGGTGAAACCCCCCTTGAATCAAGACCCCTTCTTTGATCCAAGACAGAAGGAAAACAAATGGTAACTACTTTCCCTTTAGTCCTATTTCAACAAGTAGGATAGAAGAGAGAAATGGATGTCACACCTTTTTACGATGGTTGTCCTCACTGCTCCAGCATTTTGAACTTGATATCCAAGCTCCTAGGTGCAAGAAAAGACCTTCAAAAGAACAAGACGAGATTCCTTTATTCCACACTATAATGTTAAGTAAAAATAGATCTATCTATGATGATTTTCAAAACAATAGACATGTAAATTATTGAATGCATAAAAATGAATGGAATAGGACAAGTTATCTATTAATGGAAAGCTGACAAAAATGGAAGAACTTACAATCTTTACCTTAATGTTGCAACAACCTCCTCCAATCTCTTCGTTCCAGCCCCTTGTATCTCACACAATCATAAGTATGATGTTCTTAAATTCTCTCCTCCCCCTCTTAAGCTCTCACATAAGGAATTTAAATAATTTTCCATTTGAGAACTAACTCAACAATCCAAGGAGAATATCACTCACTAGATCCACTAAATTGCGATCTACGAGATTTTTAGGGAGAAAATATCTCTCAAGGATTTTAGGGAGGAAATATCTCTCAAGATTATAAAATTAGGATATTGGTTTAATAAAATCTCTCAACCACCCATGAGACTCTCAACTTCTCCTTGAGATTAAGAAACTATATCTGAGGTGGATTCTCACACTAAATTAATTTCATTTTTTCAATAAAAATGAATAATACATGTGCACATAATATTTTTACCTTCATATGATAAAATTATCCCCTGGCATATCTAGGGATCATGATAAACACTCCCTCACTTAAGTGTGACAAATAAGTGTGTAATACACGGGTAGCCCTACCACGGTGGTCTACCACCCCGCCACCAAGGCCTGCCACCTTGTCATCGTGGCCTACCACCATGGAATTTCATGTCATCACTATCACGACACATGACACGTGGCCTTCATGTCACCACTGACATCATGTACAAAAAATACCCAAAATTCCCAAAATTCATAATTTTTTGAAATTTTTAAGAATGCCTTATTTCAAAATTTTTGTCAAGGCCACCATGGAATTCTGTAATTAAGCTTCCCTTGGCCAATTTCAATTCTACTAATGGCCAATTGTTTCCTTTATTGACCCCTCGACATTACTTCTGGCTCAACCTATGTACAAAAATGACCTGCAAATCGACCCATACAACCCAAGTGATGCAACCGATGCTCTAATACCAATTTGCAACATACCCAGACCCTTAATCTGGGCCACCTTACTGCGAAATATATTTGAATACCAAATTGTAACATACCCAATATCAACAAAACGAAATGATTCACTTTGATGTCAATATGTAACATACCCATACCACCAGTCTGGGCCACATTACTGCGGAATAGATATGATACCAATCTGTGACATACTCATCATCGGAGATAAATAATACACAACAAAACATAAAAATTACACAGAAATAAACAAAGAGAACTTATCTTTTCAAATAAACATTCACTAACTAGTTGCAGACATCAGACGTTCCACCCAACCATAGACACTGTTATTATAGCTCTCAACAGTAGGTCACCCTCGAGCCAAGGCTATGAATCCAGAGGATAGGTCCTAGGCCAACTCTAACACACAAAACCAGCTATCAAGCTCTCACAGTTTTCCCAACCACACATCAATCCTAGTTTACCAGCTCTCTTCCTCTTCATCCTACACAACCCAAAGAAATGAACCTGTTTCTTTGCATTGCAATCCCTCAGTCTCTTCCACTTATTTTCCAGGGATCTAGAGCTACTAGTCAGTAAATATCAATGTTGAAAACTCCAAGGATTCTTAGTTGTGGACAATTCTTTCTCAACTACTATCATTCACATGCACACATGCATCCATTCCTTTTTGGAAGAATAAAAAATTACTTACAACCAACAAGGAATGACTCTCTTCCTCCAATAATATCTTCACATGATCCAAACCAAGAGAAATAATGAATAAGGAATGAACAACAATGATTGGGGAACAATGAAATGAGTCATTAACCAAATTAATGAGGAATCCCCAAACAACCAAAAAACGGGGCTTTATATAATTACATGCAATAAACAACCACATGGCCTTCCCCATGAAGTTCATGTAACCACTTTTCCACCAACTAAAACAAGGTGGGTGAATATAATATAATAAAAGAGTTAGCCCCTTTATCCCCCCTCTTTCATGGAATCATATCCCCCTATCTTTGTCTTTGTCCATCTTGCAGTCAACGATGCATTTTATTAATAATATTCAAAGCATTACATTTCTAGGAACTCCAGCCATTTTAGCTTTATAGGCACTCTAACCTTTCATGAATAAAAAAAATACATTATTAATCCGAGGACTCCAAATCGAAATATTACATTCAAACTATAAACAATTAGTTTTCCCAACTTCTTCACCTCTATTTCCTAGTCATTACTAGTACCAACCAAGTTCCAAATTTCAAATAGAATTAATGAGTTTGCACAACTTTGTTCATCAAAATGCCCCATTCAATATGGATTGGCCACTAAATTCTATATAGAATGAATGAGTTTCCACACCTCTCTTTAGTAATATTTCCCATGCAATTGATCTATTAACAAAATTGAAACTAGAAACAAATAATTTATCAAATTATTCACCTCCATTTGCTAGTAAATACCAATATAAGCCAAATTCTACATAGAAATAGTGAGTTTGCAAAATTTTCTTTACCAATGTCCCATTCAATTTTATTTTTCCACTAGATTCCATATAGAATGAATGAGTTTCCATGCCTTTGTTCGATAGTATGTGCCAAAAAATTGACCTACCAACCAAATTCAAACTAGAGACAATTAGTTTCACAAACTTCTTCACCTATATGTCCTACTAAATATGGATACCAACCAATAATATCCAAATAGAATTCATGACTTTTAACAACTTTCTTCATGATTAAGTCTAATTTGACATGACTTCCGCACTAAATTCTATAGAGAATGAACAAGTTTCCACACCTTTCTTCTAATAATAATGTCCAGTGGATTTCTCCAACCTCTTCTTTATTTTCTAATCAATACTTATACCAACTAAATTCATAATAAAATTAATGAATTTGCATAACTTTTTTTATCAATCTATCTATTCAATGTAACCTATCAACTAAAATTTTATATAAAATAA
>ML798038.1:167694-178326 GCA_009831015.1 Picea engelmannii | reverse complement strand
GGTGAGTTCTAGGACGTTTCAAATTGGTGCTACTCAAACTTAGAAACAGGTTTAGGCGTAAGTTTTCTTTACTTGTCTGTAAACAGACGTTACTCCATCAGGGGAATTGGCTCAGTTTTGGGTTAGGATTAAGCATCTAAGCTCGGTCAACATCAAACTTTAAGGTAGGCTAACCTTACACTTTAATAACATAGTTGAATTAAAACCATTATTTACATTAACTTAATCCATTTTAACTTTATACTAACTCATCCCTATATATATATATAATTTATTTATGTTAAATAATTTAATCTATTTTATAATATTTCTTACAATTTACAAATAAAATAAATCAACTAGACGAGCACCCAAGGATTCGGGCACGCATAAGCTCCACGTGCTCGTCACGGCCTCTGCACCTACCGTGACTTATCCCCGACCCTATATCAGAGTTCGGAGTTTCGGACTTTTCGCTGTCACGATCCCCTTACCTCTCCAATCCCTGATTCACGATGGCTCCATTTCTATGGGCTAGTCCCCACTGGATACACCTTGGTTTATATGACCGTGCTCACAAGACCGTGGTCTTAGTCACCTTATCGGGATTTCGGCGTTTGCGGCGTCAACGCGCGCAAGTCCTCAGGATTCCCGATTTCCCGATATGTCGATACCCGATACGCCTCTTTCTTGCATATTAGCCCTTTTCGGTTGTGCCGAGATCCATATGTCCTGTGCCTATATGAGCGTAGTCCTATTCCCTTTGGAAATTCGGCGTTTTCAACACCCTGGCACCTTTGTCCACAAGATCCGTGATCCTCGATATGATTAAGTCTTAATTAAACGGTTTCGTAGTTCATGGGCTCCTTGTCCATGAAAATCGCGATATCCTGATACGTGATGCAATCTTCCACCTGTCTTATGTTGACCCTACTGTGGGCCCCCCTGTCCCTTGACTCATCGGGAAATCGCGTTTTGCGATTCTGCAAGGTATAAAACTCTCGCTCCCGGGACCTTCGATATCTCGATTCCCGATGGTACGTGTGGTCTCTATCGGGTATCACGAAATCGCGATTTCCAACACACAATTTCAATGTATGCAAAACCTCGAAATCCCGATGCTTTCAGATCCACCGACACGCGTCCCTCCAATCGAACGGCTCTGACCGTGTCAGGAAATCGCAAATCGCGATTTCATTATGTATGAGTTTCACAACTCCGGAACTCCGATATGCCGAACCCCGATTCCTCAGGGTCCTTTGACACGCGTCCACGAGATGAACGGCTCGGATCTCATCGGGATTTTCAACCAATTTTTCCTGATCTCTCATCCACGGAAACGCCGATTTCCCGATGCACCAACACCGATGGCGTTGATCACCGCCACGTGTCCTCCCCAATGGACGGTCCAGATCCCATCGGGAAATCACGTATCGCGATTTCAACATGCCCATGTCTCTTGTCCTCAGAAACCCGATACGCCGATCCCCGACCTTGCCTAGATTGCTGACACCTTTCTACCAAATGAACGGTTCAGATCTTGTCGGGAAATCGCATTTCGCGATTCCATGTGACATGATTTTTGTGTGCCCAAATACTCTGATTCCCGATTCCCGACTCTTTCCCAGGTTCTGACATGCGTCCGAGATGATGGACGGTCCTTATCGCCTCTCGCTGTTTCGGGGTTTCGGACTTCGCGGTTTCGAAATGCAAAAGTTTTGTGTTCACAAAATCCCTGAAACGTCGATCCCCGATTTTCCGATGGGTTATCGATGGTTGACACCCGTCCCATAGATGGACGGCTTTGATTGTATCGGGATTTTCCCCATGGATTTCCCGACTCTTCCCGATGATGGACACCTGTCCCGTGTGTTGGACGGTCCCGATTGATTCTCGGGCTTTCGAGACCTTCGAGGTCCCAGTTCTCATGACCTCGAGAACTTCGATTTCCCGATGGCCAATATCCCGACTCTCACGCGATCTCTACCACGTGTCCTTCCAAATGGACGGTCTAGATCGCTTCTCGCGGTTTCGGGATTTCGATACCAATGTGCCTATGTCTATGGGATTCTCGATTCCCGGCTTTCTCCGGATCTGCGACACGCGTCCCTCAAATGGAACGGCTCCGATCGTATCGGGAAATCGTGGATCGCGATTTCATTGCGCAAGAGTTTCATGACTCCGGAAACCACGATATGCCGATCTCCGACTCTACGAGATCTACTGACACGTGTCCTGCCGAGATCAACAATTAGGATCCGTTCTCATTATTTCGAAAAACCTCGATGACTCCTCCCATGCACGCTAGGGATTAAACCTCGTGCAACTTGTCTAAATCTAATGGCTAACGGGATTTCACCCGAGATCTGACGTCGTAGATCTATTCTCCCATGTAATAGACAGTTCCCTTTGGGATAATGATCAATTGCAGGAAACTCCACGTAGTGTACAAATTTCTTTCTTGGCACGGTTGAGTTTTATATGGGTCTATAGTTCTTTGAAGTTTTTACATTATTACAATCATCGAGGCTAACACAGGCAACTAGTTTACACTGTTCCTGCGTGATACAAGTCTGCTAACTTTCCCTTGACACATTTTTTTTTTTTTTGGTTCCAGGTATCTTTTCTACCCGAAACTTCATTAACAACATAGCTCAATAAAATTAAGTTATGACTTCTCTTTTCCATGCTCAATAGCTTGGATACCATACTGTATCATGTATTAGTCACATTTAGTCCGTTGAACATGTATCTCTTACAGGTTAAGCGTGGCTAGAGTTAACACTCCAGGTTTCGGCCCTTTGGCCCCATATTTTGAACTAAGACGCTCTGGTACCATATGTAATGCCCATATCATTCTAAGCATTAATTTAATTTCATAACAATTCATTTTCTAAACGGAGATAACGATATCACAGCATATATTCATTTTCTCAACAGCAGTTTCGGTAATTTAGATTTATTACAGGGTAATAACTTTTTGGTAAAAATGAGATAAATGCATAACTTGACAACTACCTGATACTGATGCTAGTTTCTGCTGCCTTGCTGCTTCTGCTCCTGCTGATACATAGGTTAACCCTGCCACAAACAAGCAAATAACTGCCCAAAACTACTGTCCTCCCTGCCAACTAGGAAAACTACCTAGCTCCAGGATATCTACGGATATCCTGGCCCTCCGTGCCCAAAACCTTCAGCAACTCGGTGCCTCCCTTGATCAAAAACACAGTCTAGAACACTCTGTTCCTTGCTACAGCAAGCCAACAGTCCATAGATGATATAACAGTCCACAGGAAATATCACAGTCCACAGGAAATATCACAGGCCCGCAGCCAAATAATCAAGCGCAGCAATTCGCTGCTCATAGTTAAACGCAGAATCTCTCTGCTTCCGGCAATTATAGTGGTCCTGAGCTCACATCCCCACAACATCCATTTTCCCCGCCCAATGGCCTACCCATCCCCCTCTTCCCGTCCCTTATTCCTCCCCGCCGCCTCACACAGTAACTCTACCACCAACCTCCTCCACGCGTCCTCCAACCTGCGTCCCACAATAAGTTTTATTGCCTCGGGATTTATGGGCTCTCGCACCCTGCATACACAACTCTGTGCATACGTAACTCTATTTTTATCCCCCTTTCTTACTGACTGTCTTTTAAATCGGTTTATCATATCATTGAATGTAGTCTGCAATCAATGTTATTTTATTAACTATAATTCTTCCCTAATTAAATCTTGCTTAATAATCTTTAATCATTTATTAGTTTAGGGGCATTACAAAAAGTTCTCCACAGGACCAAGATAAGACCACCTTTTCCATCCCTTAGGGTACGTTTTCCTACAACGTTCTCCCATTTGTCTTGTGTAATTTACTATCCACTTTCTAGAGAGATGTGATTGGTATTTTCTCTGATATGGTGAATGATTATATGGAAATATTCATGGATGATTTTACACCTTATGGTACTGATTTCGATGAAGCATTGACTAATATGGAAAAGTGATCAAAATATGTATAGAGTCTCATATTTCTCTAAGTACATAAAAAAATCATATGATGATGAGAGAAGGTGTGGTGCTGAGACACTTCATTTCTTATGCAGGAATTCAGGTAGACCCAGCCAAAATCTAGGTAATTTTGGACATTCCAACCCCATCAACTCAGAAAGAGGTAATAAGTTTTTTAGGGAATGCTAGATATTACAGGAGATTCATTAAAAAAAAATCCAAAGTTTCCTCTCCCTTATTTTTTATATTAACAAAAGATGTTGACTTTTGTTGGACTGACAACTGTGAACTGTCTTTTGAAGATCTGAAACATAAATTGTCCACAACTCCCATTTTGAGAGGGCCCAATTGGGCTCTTCCTTTTCACATTTCTTCATATGCCTTAGAAACTACAATTGGTGCAGTACTTGGGAAACAAGAGTACAAAGATCCTTATGCTATCTACTATATCAGCAAGAACATGGCTCCTGCTGAGTGAAATTATATAGTTACTGAAAGAGAAGTCTTGACAGTAGTTTATGCGATCAATAAATTCATGCATTATATCATTGGTTATCCTACTTTTATTCATACTAATCATACAAAAATTAAATATCTGATGAATAAACATATTACTAATGCTCGAGTAACAAGATGGTTTTTATTACTTCAAGAATTTGACATCACTATAGTAGATAGACCAGGAAAAGAAAATGTGGTTACTGATTTTCTCTCAAGATTGCATATAAATGATGATAATTCACCAGTAGATGATTCCTTTCCAGATGAAAATTTGTTTGCAGTATATGCTCACTCACCTTGGTATGCATACATTGCTAATTATTTGGTTGCAGGGAAGGTACCTCCACATCTATCTCCAAGAGAAATAAGGAAGATTATTTAGAGGAGTGCTCGGTATAGTTGGATAGAGGGATACCTTTTCTACACAGGCATGGATCAAGAAATCAGGAGATGTGTGAGGGATGCTGAATTTTATGATATTCTTAAATATTTCCATGATGGCCCTTGTGGAGGTGATTTTGCTGATAAAGGACTGGGCATAAAATTTTGAGGATGGGCTATTTCTGTCCCACAATATTTCAAGATGAAAAGAAATATGTCGAAGCCTATGACAGTTGCCAATGCATGGGTCAACCAAATCATAGGGATGAGATGCCTCTCCAGCCTCAAGTAGTTTTAGAGCCTTTTGAGAGATGGGACATGGATTTTATAGGGCCCATTAACCCACCTTCTAATCAGAAAGTCTATATATTGGTCTACACATATTACATGACCAAGTGGGTAGAGGAAAAAGCACTCATCAGGGCCTCAGAAGAAGCTGTCTTAGAATTCTTATTTGAAGATATATTTGTTAGGTTTGGAGTTCCCAGAGAATTAGTAACTCATGGGGGACCCCCTTTCACATCACATAAGTTTGAATCCCTACTCAGTAAATATCATATTTTTCATAGAACAACTTCTCCATACCATCCACAAGGTAATGGCCAGGTAGAAAGTACCAAGAAAGTCATAGAAGCTATCCTTACTAAGAAAATGAGGGCACATCGTAGGGATTCGTATGACAGATTGCATGAAGTTCTATGGTCTTATCAAACTACTTGGAGGAACATAACTGGTTTTTCTGCTTACAAAATGGTATACGGAAAGATCCATGTTTTTCCCATTGAATTCAAAATCCAAACCGTAAGAACTGCATCAACAGTCAACCTCGACTTGACTATGGAATAGAAGGCCAGACTGTAGTATCTCAAAGAGATATATGAGAAGCATTTAGATGCTATTCATCAAATCGTAGTGATTCAACAACAGAGAACAAAATGGCATGATCGAGTCATCAAGAAGAAATTGTTCAAAAAGGGAGATTGGGCTCTGTTGTATGATTCGCGCTTTAAAGAATTCTACGGTAAGATGCATACACAATGGTTAGGACCTTATGAGTAGACATTGTTTTTCCCAATGGGATAGTATGATTGGTCATTATTGATGGATCCAATACACAGTTACATGCAAATGGTCATCGCTTGCGTCTGTATCAACGTCCACTGTCCAAAGAAGAATTTAAATCTCGATGTACAGCTGATACAGGTTATGTTGGCACAGGAGCAGACCCAAGGTTCATCTCCAAGAGCACACCAATAAGCCCTAACTACTGGCCCTTTTGGCAGCACCTGCGAAGCAGATACAGTCTCACCTGAAGCAGTTATAAAGGGGTTGCAGGATAGATATTTCTACAACCAAAGGGAATATCAAGTGGATCTAGCACAAGAACAACACAACATTTATATATCACTTATCAAATTATATCTATTCTGCACATCTACTTATCAGATCTAAAGCAATAATGAAATCACAGTATATCAATGACAAATACAGAATACCAATCACACACAACACAAAATACACATGGTTCACCCTCTCTCTAAGGATACGTCCACATAATTGTGCTATAATATATTGAGGTAAAGAATACAGTTCTTTTCTGTGCTCTTAGCTAGCATACCTGATTTATTCTCCTCTCTTTCTCTTCCCTCCCTGCACACCTAGCTACAGGGTTGATCTTTGCACCCAACTGAAGATCTTACAATAATAGAAGGCTCCCACACTTAGCACTTCTCTCTCATAATACAATAATCACTCACATCAACAATGACAACCTATCTTGACACCAACCTGACCCGGGTACTCTTGACCTCTATTTATACATTACAATAGATCACCAATAGCCTTAGGCCAAAACCTAGGTGTCCAAAACACTAGATACCAAAACCCTAGGTGTCTAAAACCATAGGTGAACTTGACCCATGTTTCTAGGGATTCGCTAGTCTGTATTTCCTTCCTTCTCACACGATGATCCAAATCATCCAATAGTGGATTTTTCTGCTTGTTGACATGTCCACGATCCTTCTTTCTTTCTTATCTATCATCCTTGATATCCTCGTCCAACGGATTTCTTTCTCAGGATTTGCTCTGTCTTTTCTGCTCTTTTTCTCACTTCGACCCAGTATTAGTCACTATTTCTTCCATGAAGTTTGCATTTCACCTTTTCCTCCCTGATATTCACTTCCTTTAACAACCCAGGGCCAACGGGTTACCAATTCTTAAAAAGAAAGGAGCTTTCTCCTTCCCCTTCTGAACCTTAGAACTTTTTTTTTCTTTCAATAATACCTTGTATATAAATAAACTCTGCAAATTTGAATTTCTCTTTTTTTTCTTAAATATTTTATGTTCCTTTGCTATGCTAATAAATTTAGCCTATAAAGGTATTAGGCACTTACTTGTGTGCAGATAAATTGAAGAGCAACAAGGTATATTACAGTAGAAGAAGCCAAAGGATTAGTTTCTGGAAGTTGAAAAACTTCCTAAAAACTAAGTGATTCTGTGTTCGAAGGGGTTACATGTTGTTACACCATGTACCATTACACTGTTTTCTGACCGCATGACCGATTTCCATGTTGTTACACCATTTTCCCAATTATTTTTCCTTGCATGTTGTTACACTCTTTTATGACAAATTGGCCGATTTACACGTTGCTACACCTAATTCCATCATTCCGGCAAAAATATATGTTGATACACCTACTGTTATTATTCCTTTTGGCTATTTTGTACAATACTTCACCCACCTTATTTAGCATTTATGCCATTTCTACATACGACAACATTGTTGTTTTGTCCAAATTTCCACCATTTTGTTTTTTCAAAAATAATTTATGCTCTCTCTATCCCAACAAGGGTCGCTTCATCATTACTTAACTCCACATCCGCAACTTTCCAACTGTTCAACCACAGAAAGGACTCCACTTTTCATATCATCATTTCTCACGTTCCAGATCCATCTCTCATTGTTACAGCTATTCCACATAGATCAAATGGTGGTTGAATAGTGCAGTTACTCCGATAGATAAGTTTGGGTGATAATATATGAGGTACACTACTAATCTTATGTGTCTAAGTGATATAGATATGAAATAACTCTTTTATGCCTACCTATCGGTTTTCCTAAATTCGTTAAACTGTGATACAATCAGATTAGTTGGGGAGGAACGAAAAATCCATGTCGACCTAACAGAAAAATCCCCTTTTATATTTCACCTCTGCCACCTTTCAACCACGCTTATTTTCACTACGACATTGTGCTCTTCATGCAAATGGACGTTCGACCTTTCTCTGTCTCTATTTTAGGTGCCATTTTCTCCTCCTAATTCACTGTTGAATACAAACACAACGTCATGGGAGGAATGCTCGTGATATATGAACCAGAAAATATGGATACATTGCTACTACACCCAGATGTTTATCAAATATTTCTGCAAGCTAACTGGATTTTGTATTTTAAGAAGCTACATGGGTTTAATGAAGTAGAATTATTAGAGTTTAGTCAGAATATCGCAGACGGCTATTAAATGGTGCACAAAGTGTGAATTCTAGTGACAGAAGAGATCTTAGCCACTGTGACAGGGTTTCCAACCACATGAGAAAAATGGTTTAATAGGAAAGCACATCTTCCCGATGCACAGAAGGATTTTCTCATGGGAAATGAGTGAGTACAGACAAAAGGCCGAGGTGAAAATGTCAATTCCTTAGACTGATGGTCAAACAAAAGTTGTCAACAAGTGTTTGGAAACATATTCGAGGTGTTTTTCCTCGAAAAATCAAAATCAGTGGGCTCAATGGTTACCCCTAGTTGAATGGTGGTACAACACTTCATACCATACAACTACATGCATGACTCCTTTTGAAGCAGTATATGGACATAAGCCACCTTCAGTTCTTTCATACCTTTTGGGTGTCTTGAAGGTCCAGGCGGTTGACCAAACACTTATAGTTCAAGAGGTTATTCTCCATACCCTCAAAGAGAATTTGGTCATGGAACATAATCGCATGAAACAACAAGTAGATCAAGGTCGCTCTGAACATCAATTTGCAGAAGGGGATCAAGTGTTTCTTCGACAACAACCTTACAAGAAAAATTTATTCAAGGCCGAGCATTGTCAGAAGCTAGCGCCCAAATTTTATGGTCCTTATACCATTCTCAAGCATTTGGGACAGGTGGCCTATCAGTTATCTTTTCCCAGTCATTCGAAGCTACATCCTATTTTTCATGTTTCCTGCTTAAAGAAGGTGATTGGAACTAAGTGTCAAATTCAAACCAACCTTCCCAAGTTAGCCGAAGAAGGATCCATTTGGCTATAGCCACAATAAATTTTGTACCAACATGAGCATCGCCTGTGTCAGAGAACCATCAAGGAAGTGTTAGTCCAGTGGAAAGATACAACTCTAACAAATGCCACTTGGGAACCATCTACCATTCTACAACAATTTCCACATCTCAAGCCTTGAGGACAAGATTGTTTTTAAGAGGGAGGACATGTTAGGGTCCTAACCCGCACATAGGTAGAACAATATATTCAGATGTAATAAAGGTCAATATTAATAAGGCCTTGAAATAATATAAAATAAGTCGATTGTAAGAAGACCTAATAGAATCTTCCACTTCTAAAAGGATCTTCCTCTAGATGCTTCTTTTGATAGACATGTTTAGTATAAATAGGAGTCGAGGGTATGAGAATGATAGCTTGGATATTATTGTAATAGAGCTCTCCTCAACCGGAGGTTTCCCCCTCGAAGAGGCCCGTGAACATTTCTTTCAGAATCAAAGTGTTATTTCTGTTGTTATTCTTATATCATTTCAGTGCTATTGTGGTAATTGTTCTGGTTATATTGTTGTTATTCTACCATTTTTAACATTTTATTTTTTTTCTGCATACTTTTTATATTTGTTATATTACACTTAGTATCTTTGCTAAGCAAGAAACAATCATAAATATCTTTATCGACAACCGAAGTAGATTATATTGTAGCACCAAGATGTTTTACTCAGGTTCTATGGATGAAAGAAAATTTGACAGATATACAGGTTGATTATGATGAGCCTGTTCCAATATATTGTGATAATACAAGAGCCATTGGTGTCTCAAAAAACCTGATGATGCACTCCAAGATGAAGCACATTCCAATAAAGTATTACTTTGTATGGGAACATGTTGCAAAAAATTATTGGACATAATTGTCATTGATGTCAACAAGATAAGTAAATAACCAAAATTCCAAGGCTCAGGAAGAAGAAAGAATTGTTGATTGCGATAGGATCAACAATCCAATGATGTTCAGAAAGGGCTAGCACATGAAAAAATATCTGAAGGAAGAAAATAGAGTAGAAGATGTCATCGGGATCAGTGAAAGGATTGCACAGTTGATCAAATGCACAAAAATGGTGAGAAGACTCAACAACCATCCGATCACTATGAAAAGAACAGTTGCCTTTCAATTAGAAGTTGACCATGGGATTAAAGGTCATGAGAGGATCATGACCATCAAAAAGGATGAGATTTTGAATATTCATATACCCATCGACCATGGGATCAAACCCAAGTTCTTGTTGAGAAGTCAAATCATTTTCAAGTAGAAGGAACGTTGGATGATTGTTCAAACGACCATATTAATTCGTGACCGTTGGATGTGCAAGTGCATGAATCAATAGTCATTAGATCCAGGTAAGGTGCACCAACCTTAATACATTGAAGATAAATGAGAGTAGTTTTAGGGGGACCCACACGAAACCACCCCATTCCGGACCCCCCCCCCC
>ML798038.1:138254-159978 GCA_009831015.1 Picea engelmannii | reverse complement strand
ACTTTTATTAAAGGCAGTATGGAAAGGGGGGTCCGGAATTGAATCTCAACCGTAGAATTAGACATGAAAATCTTGACCATCTAAATCTGCAAGGAGGATATGCCTAGGATTCAACTAATAGTCCAAAACAAAGAAATGTTCTAAGTCATTGATCCAGAGGACACATGGAAAGCGCATGGAATCGCGTTGAATTACGAGTTGGAGAAGTCAAATGCAAGAATGTAGGAACTCACGATATGTGAGGTCACAATGGAATCTGGGCCATCGGATTGCAGAGGATCAAAGAAAACCTCTAATTATCAATCAAATATACATCGATAGATCTACGCCGACAGACCATGATAGCAGGCCATGCCATTTAGGATGCATGCATCCACGTCAACAAGATCCACATAAGCAAGGACATGTGGCATACTCAGACACTGACAAGTGTCAAGTTAATATGGCATTTCAGGCACATGGAAACCACTAATTTGAATGACACATGGTAGGTACTCGATGTTACACATTATTTTTGTCATCCCTATGACCGTTAATGATGTAAACCTATCTGTTGCCTTCAGAGGGGTCAGTGGCCTGAGTTCCTGAAGAGAGAAGGGAGAAGAACTTTTCTTGAGAAAAGAAGTTGCATTTTAACTTTATAGGAAGTTTGCAGGTTTCTATATAGGCAGGGTGAGAGAATGCCTGATTCTCACAGGTTGCACCATAGCTAGGGTGCGAGATTTCCGCAGGTTTCTCTATAGGTAGGGTGTGAGAATGCCTACACATGGGAAAAATAAGCATTTTCTCGAATCTTCTAGAAGGAGAAACTTCTATGGTGAGGTGGCATCCGAATGGGTTAGATATTACTTGATTTCATGATTTAGTGGGATCATCCTAACCTCCTCACCTTATCCTCTTCAACTTATAAAAGGAGAGGATTTCTCATGGAGAAAGTTAGCTTTGGTAAGCTTTGGTTAGCTTAGCTTTGGTTGGCTTGGAATTATTAGCTTGGTTGGAGTGGCTTTGAGATTTGCTTTGTCAAGATAGATTGTGAGTAGCTATCAGATCCATGCTCTTAGAATCCTTGGAGCAAGAAGTGTGTGGGGAACAAAGGATAGTTGGAAGGGACCTTACGACATCAAGGCCATGGTTGTAATCTCTCTTTCACATTTAATATGATACATTAATATGATTCTTTCCTATAAAGCTTGTTGTGTTTTATTGTATGATTCCTTGATCACATACATAGGTTTATATTAAGTTTATGCTATTACTATCACTTTGGTTGGTTGTGTTCTTTTGCAAGATCATCATTGTATGAGCATTGGAACAGAGCTAGGATAGAAATGGCAAGAGGAAGTGACATTTAAATGGTATGTCACTCATCCCTCTTTAGTTAGTAAATTCAATATCTAAAACTTAAGGAAAGCATCATGTTCTGGTGTGTTTTGTTCTAGATCTAGGTGGATCTAGGGGGATATGTTAGTGTTTGCACCTATCAATTAGTCCGATAACAAAATTGGCGACTCCACTGGGGAACAAATTGTTTCCTAGTTAATCTAGTTTCCCTTGATTTGATTGCTTGTTTTCTGGTCTCTAAGTCTGTGGGAGATCCATCTGGACTCTCTAGATCTAAAAGTTCACTCAAATATAGTCCTTTTTCAAATTTTTGTTTGTTTACAGGCATTCTCGCACTGTACCCTTTAGTGGCCTACGAGAAACACTTGAGTTCGCACCCTGGTGTTAAGTCTAGTGCAAACCCCTCATAGTCAACCTTTGTTTAACCTGCGAGAATCTTTGATTCTCGCAATGTAATACACTGCTAGCCTGCGAACTTGTTTGTAAATTTTTTTGGATTGGGTCTTGTCATTTTTTTATGCCTAGTTTTGCTTTGAACAGCTAGATTGAGCTTTTGGAGCCTATATTGATCTGTTTACAGTCTTCTTGACATTCTTTGAGTTTCTTTTATCCGTCTTTGCTTTGTTTGGTTTTGAAGGATTAATATCTTGCTTTGAGTGTATTTCAATTACAAAGCATGTGTTTTCTTTAGAATTGTTTAGGGAAAGATCAGATTGCTTCTGAATATTTCGCTTTAAAAGATAACTTTTAGTTTGGGTTTCTTTGTTTTAAGAAAGTTCATTATCTCTTTTAGTGAAATTTTTGAAACAAAAAGATTTAATTTCTTTCTTTATATTAGATTGGGGGCATCCTTGCATTTCAAGTAGTGAAATTGCATGATTCTTGGAATTTTTTGATCTTAAATTATGAAAAAATTTCCCCCTCATGGCCCGGGGGGGCCATGAATCGTGCATTGGTGTTCAATACCTTTTTCTCATTTCTTGAGAATCTTGATATTGATGAGTTTTAAGATTTTGGGACATTGTGCATCTGGGAATGGTAAATGTTTTCTCCTTCTCGTAGCATAGCTTTCATCGAAATGAAAAGATTGCATCTTCATATCTTTGCATAATTTTCGAGTCGGTCAAAACACCATATTGTCCACACCATCTTCCTTTTGAGTAACAACAGCCATAAAATAAAGCGCTTATAAAAATTGATTAGACATTTTTTATATTTTTTGGTAGAAAACCTACATTAGATAAGTTGTATGGATTTGGAATAAGTGTGAAAGATAACTTTCCAAAGCTACAAACAAACATAGAATCTTGAGTTAGGTAGCGGTTAAATCCAATTATTACATTTTGTCCTGGGAAGCCCTTCTAACACAAGGGTCAATCAAGAGGTTGCATTGAGACTGGAAGAGTTACTCACCCTGCTTTGTTGGTGTTGGTGTAGAGGTTGCGCATATTATGAGGGTCGCTTGAGAGGTATACCCACAATGATGAGTGGAAGCCTTTCAAGTTGATTTTGGGCTAGATACCCTTCCCTTGTGCATGGATCTGACTGTCGACTGTTTCCCCCGGCATCAATGTAGTGATTGGTAACCTTAGTGGCCTATCTTCTTAGGGTCTTACACAAGGTGACTCTGGAGGGGCAAGTCTTCACGATACCTGGAATCGACGTTGGCCAAACTCACTCGGGCTCCTTGGAGGGTATACCCACAATTATGTGTGGGAGCTTGCACCAGGGTGTAAGTTTGTTAAGCAGGTCGTCAACGTAACATTTCCACCTGCTTTATCTCAACCCTTTCTTACATTGTTCCTGCGACATTGGATTTCATCACCAACTAGTGCGTTCATTGCAAGAAGGTTTTGTTTTCTTGCTTGTTACTAGATTTTTAGTGTGTGCTATTTGTTTTCCTAAGGGACTCTAGATTGGATATTTATTTAATGGCGTCAGTTCCTAAAATGACCAATGAAGGAACCCCTACTCCAGGGGAACCTTTTGTTTTTCCTTCTTATGGAAACATTGGTCCTCCTCACATCGCTACTTTGAGCCTTCCAAGTCTCACGATTGGATTACCGGTGTCGTTTTTTTCCACTCAGGTAATCTCGAATGAAATAAGTGCTTCGATCATAAGCACTTCCCACCACGAGCATCAACCTCATGTTGATCCTTCACCTTCTTCACTAGTAAGGTCTTCTTCGCCTTATTCTCTTGCAATGTCGCCTTTTGTTTCATCTTCTTCATCGGGTGAAAGTTCTGAAGCTAGTAACCCGATGAATAAGAAGAAGAAGAAAAGAAAGATTAAGAAGAAGAAAGATAAGCAAGGGTCAAAACCTCTGACCGTTGTCAAACATGTTGGAAAACAGCCAGTTACTGTTAATCGTGTTGGGACTGTTGATGATGTGAAGCACCCAAATAACCCGTAAGCCCAAGTACCCTTGCAAGCTTTGTAAGGGTAGCCATATTTCTAAGGATTTCCCTAGTTTATCCAAGGTTATAGAAGTATGATCTACACACCCTCGCCAACCCACATCATTAGCCTATGAACAACATGCTAACAACCCCCCATCAACCAGTCATGATACGGTTGGGAAGAAGAAAAGTAGAGCCAAGTTCCCATGTATGTTATGTAAAGGGAGTCATCTCACTCACCTTTGTCCTCATATGGACTAAGCCTCAAAATTACTGGAAGACATGACTGTTTCACAACCTCAACTTCCAGCTGCTTACCGTAATCTTTCTCTCAACCCTCCAATAGTTGATGGAATGATCACTTCGGTCCCTTCATCGGTCAATCCAGTTGATCATGTCGTCAATCTGGTCACACCCTTAGTTGAACTAGTTGACAAAGTGGTTGATCCAATACCATCCTTGGTCAATCCCACTCTCCCCTCAGAGAGTGAAACTAAAGTGGTCAATCTGATCCCATCCTCAGTCGACCCCACTCTCTCATTAGAGAGTGAAACCCAAGTGGTCGATCTGTTTCCATCTGTCAACCCCATTCTCTCCTTGGAGAATGAAACTCAAGTGGTCGATATAATCTCTCCATCGATCGATCCTACTCTCTCTCTAGAGAGTAAACCCGATACTGCCCATGTTTTTCTCGTTGATACAGAATCTCCCATGCTGGGGGCTATTCCTCCTTCTCCTGTGGAACCCTGTCCAAGTTATGAGGCCATCCATTTTGATTGGGGTGTGCTAAATGGATCTCGTCTTCCCTCTCACATTCCTTTCCAGATTACAGTATAGGTTTGTGGTCAAGATGTTCCTCAGACACTGATAGATGAAGGTGCATCTGTTAGTATTTTGTCCTCTTTTGCTTGGCAAGATTTGGGTTGTCCTCCACTTGTGTTGATTACACAGAATATGTTATCTTTTAACAGAAGAACTAGTCAACCTTTAGGGACCTTTCCTCAGTTTCCTGTAACTTTGGGAGGGAAAACTATCTTCATTGATGTCATGGTAGTCCAAGACCCCTTGGATTTTTCTTTACTCCTTGGGTGAGATTATATATATGCCATGAAAGCTATTGTGTCTACTCTTTTTCGTGTGATATCTTTCCCTCACGATGGATGAGTTATGACTGTTGATCAACTTTCATTCATTGACCCTGACTTGATTGCTTCCCTGAATGGTTCTTATATGCAGACCGCATCACCCCCGCCAAAGGTCAATTATGTGGCATTGTTGCCCATGGCTTCAAATTCTAATGACTTATATATAGTAGTTGACATGGTGATCTCTTCGATAGGGTTGTTAGAGCCTGTTCTCTTTACTCCTGTTGTGACCCTCGACATGGTGTCCTTCCAGAGTGTGTTTCTTCCTTCCAGTGAAGACCTCTTGGAAGCCATGACTGAGTTTTGTCCCTTGAAATGGTGTCATTCTGGAGCATTTCCCTCTTGGAATCCATGATTCTAAGGATATTTTTTGCGTCTCTGAGGCAACCTCGTTAAAAAATGAAACAAATGTATTTGAGCATAGTTTTCTAATTTCAAGCTCATTAAAAAATGAAACCCTTAGGAGGATAGTTTCTGCGTCTCTGCGGCAACCTTGTTAAAAAATGAAACAGAGGTTCCGAGGATAGTTTTGCGTCTCTACGGAAACCTCGTTAAAAAATGAAACAGAGGTTTCGAGGATAGTTTTTTTCATCTCTGTAGCAACCTCATTAAAAAATGAAACAAAGGTTACGAGCATAGTTCTTGTTTCTATGTCAAGCTCGTTAAAAAATGAAATAGTTTTACCCCTCTCTATTTGAGTCAAGTCCTTCATCTAGTATTTGAAGCTTCATTTCTTTCTCCTTTGCAGTTGGATGAAACAAAGCTTGGGGGGGATTTTCCTCAGCCTCTGGACTTCATGCTGAAGTTAAGATGCTATTTTCTTAAGCTGGGGGCTAAGTACCAACCATGCATTGGGAAGTTGCAAGCATAGTTTTCTATGGTTCAAGCTTGTGTAAAAATGAAACCACTTACCTCAAGAATAGTTTCATCTAGTTCAAGCTTGTGTAAAAATGAAACTAGGTCCAAGCATAGTTTTGTTTAGTTTTTAAGATTGTGTAAAAATTAAAATCTATCCCAAGCATAGTTTTGTTTTGTTTTAAATCTTGCGTAAAAATGAAAACAGTCCCGAGCTTAGTCTTTTTTCTTTCTCATGCTCGTAAATACATGAGAATAAGTTACTGAGCTTACTCTTTATTCTTTCTCATACTCATAAATCAATGAGAATGTAACTGAGTATACTTTTATCACTTTTTCGGACTCATAAAGGTTATACGAAAAAGGAACCCCCTGGAGTTCTCTTTAAGCTCTTTTTAGACTCTCTAAACATGAAAAGCTTTCCAATCGATCTTGTTTTTTTCATGCTCATTAAAGTATTTGAAGAAAACATCTGTTGAGTGATATTTTATCTCTTTTTCGATCTCATCAGACTACTTTATGAAAAAGGAACAGAGAGAGTTATCTTTTAAGTGTTTTTCTAGACTCTATAATCATGAAAAACCTCTTAGTTTTCTTTCTTTGGACTCATTAAACAAACATAGAATGGCCCATATGGGACCAAATCACTCCTTCCTAGGGTTCGTTAAACATACTCTGAGGAACTCGTTTGAAGGATGAGCTTACATTACAAGCATATGTTATCCTCCTCAAGCTTGCATAAAAATAAAGAGGTACTCACCAGAAATGGTGGGGGAAAAATTGGGAAAGAAATGTATCAAAACCTGTATTCTGTGGAAGAGTCGCTTTTGAACATGACACCCTTTCACTCGCCTTGTGTCTAGGTTGGAAAATTCACTTGTCTCCTGATCATACTCCAATAAGATTACAAATTGGCATGTGATCCTTGTTGTTGAGTCAGTATTTCCAAGACAGTTGTCGTGTCATCAATATGTTAAAAAGGATGTCCAACCCAAAAAGCCTTCTATTGCGTCGGCCATTTCTGCAGTCTTTAGGCCTTCTATTGCGTCGGCCATTTCTGCAGTCTTTAGGCCTTCTATTGCATTGGCCATCCCTGAGTTAGTCCTGAATCACTTGTTACTCTGACCTACATCAAATCCTGTTACTTGTTTCATGTCATTGATTTGGGATACATTAAGGCCCTCCTATGATGATTCTTTTCCTGTCGACTTCAACTCATTATCCATGAATTAGACTTAGAAACTAATTGGTACCTTGGAACTTCCATGCCTCAATGACAGGTTTCCTCTCTTTCGACAATGGGTTTTCATTATTGACCCCTGATCGAGAGATTATGTCGAGTGTTTGACCTCAGCTCATTGATTCACATTCGTTGGATTGTACCAGAGTACCTTGGGATTCATTGACATTAATGGTGATTTCCCTCACACTTGTTAACAATATACACTAATGACCGATAATCAAGTGGTTTCTACCATGTTCAACGTCAACACATGTATTCGCATGGTTAGATTCGTACTATAGAGTGATAGAGATGAAGACCCTGGATATCTATAATCATGAAAAACATCCTAGTTTTCTTTCTTTGGACTCGTTAAATAAACATCGAAAGGCCCATATGGGACCAAACCACTCCTTCCTAGGGTTCATTAAACATACTCCGAGGGACTCATCTGAAGGATGAGCTTACATTACAAGCATATGTTATCCTCCTCAAGCTTGCATAAAAATAAAGAGGTACTCGCCAAAAATGGTGGGGGAAAAATTGGGAAAGAAATGTATCTAAACCCGTATTCTATGGAAGAGTCGCTTTTGAACATGACACCCTTTCACTCGCCTTGTGTCTAGGTTGGAAAATCCACTTGTCTCCTGATCATACTCCTATAAGATTACAAATTGGTCTGTGATCCTTGTTGTTGAGTCAGTATTTCCAAGACAGTTGTCGTGTCGTCAATATGTTAAAAAGGATGTCCAACCCGAAAAGCCTTCTATTGTGTCGGTCATTTCTGCAGTCTTTAAGCCTTCTATTTCATCGGCATCCTTGAGTCAGTTCTGAATCACTTGTTACTCTGACCTACATCAAATCTTGTTACTTGTTTCATGTCATTTATGTGGGATACATTAAGGCCCTTCTGTGATGAGTCTTTTTCTATCGACCTCAAATCATTATCCATGAATTAGACATAGAAACTAATTGGTACCTTGGAACTTGCATGCCTCAATGACAGGTTTCCTCACTTTCGACAGTGGGTTTTCATTATTGACCCCTGATTGAGAGATTCCATCAAGTGTTCGACCTCAGCTCATTGATTCACATTTGTTGGATTGTACCAGAGTACCTTAGGAGTCATTGACATTAATGGTGATTTCCATCACACTTGTTAATGATATACACTAATGGCCGATAATCAAGTGGTTTCTACCATGTTCGACTTCAACACATGTATTCGCATGGTTAGATTCGTACTATAGAGTGATAGAGATAAAGACCCTGGATATTTTTTTGACAGATCCAGGTTACGTTGGAGTATATTCAGTGTACTATTGCATAGATCCACATTGTATGTCTGGTGGGTATGTTCAAATTTGAGTCTTTAACACATAGATCCATAGTGTATTTTTGGTGGCTATGTTTGGATTTGAGTCATATTGGCATGGATCCATAATGTATGTTTGGCGGCCATGACCTTTCTTACTTGACATGGATCTTCGCATGTCAGCATTTATGCTTTGATTCATTTGTATTCTGAGTATGGGAATGCCTACCTCAGTGATGATATATTATTGTACTGTATTTCCTTGTTTGTTGGAAGGTTTCCAACCGACTGTTTCTTGTTCCCTACACACACTCTACAAAGTATTTCAGCTATCACTTTGTTCTAACTTCATTCTTTGGGGGGATCTCTGTTACACATTATTTTCATCATCCGTATGACCGTTAATGATGTAAACCTATCAGTTACCTTCAGAGGGTTCAGTGGCCTGAGTTCCTGAAGAGAGAAGGGAGAAGAACTTTTCGTGAGAAAAGAAGTTGCATTTTCCCTTGTAAAAACCCAGTAAAAAAGGAAGTTCGCAGGTTGTTATATAGGTAGGGTGAGAGAATGCATGATTCTCACAGGTTTCACCATATCTAGGGTGCGAGATGTTCACAGGTTGCTCTATAGGAAGGGTGCGAGAATGCCTACACGTGGGAAAAACAAGCGTTTTCTCGAATTTTCTAGAAGGCGAAACTTCTATGGTGAGGTGGCATCTGAATGGTTTGGATCTTTCTCACTTTCATGATTTAGTGGGATCATCCTAACCTCCTCACCTTATCCTCTTCAAATTATAAAAGGAGAGGATTTATCATGGAGAAAGATAGCTTTGGTAAGCTTTGGTTAGCTTAGCTTTGGTTGGCTTGGAACTATTAGCTTGGTTGGAGTGGCTTTGAGATTTGCTTTGTCAAGATATATTGTGAGTAGCTATCAAATCCATGCTCTCAGAATCCTTGGAGAAAGAAGTGTGTGGGGAACAAAGGATAGTTTGAAGGGACCTTACGACATCAAGGCCATGGTTGTAATCTCTCTTTCACATTTAATATGATATAGTAATATGATTCTTTCCTATAAAGCTTGTTGTGTTTTATTGTATGATTCCTTGATCACATACATAGGTTTATATTGATTTTATGCTATTACTGTCACTTTGGTTGGTTGTGTTCTTTTGTAGGATCATCATTGTATGAGCATTGGAACGGAGCTAGGATAGCGATGGTGAGAGGAAGCGACATTTAAATGGTATGTCACTCATCCCTCTTTAGTTAGTAAATTCAATATCTAAAACTTAAGGAAAGCATCATGTTCCGGTGTGTTTTGTTCTAGATCTACGTGGATCTAGGGAGATCTGTTAGTGTCCGCACCTACCGATTAGTCCGATAACGCTCGACACATGTCAAGTCTTCCTGTGACGTTAGCAAGTATACATCACGTCGGGAGTTTTCATATCGGGGGTTTTTTCATCATAACAAATACTCTAAAAGCACAAAGTCTTGAATGTCGAAACTCCGAAAGGGATACACGTTAGGTGTTCTATGTTTTCGACAGTTTTGGAGAGTTGGAAGTTATGAAGACTCGAAGGCATAAAAACCAAAATCCCATCATTCGTCCATCTAGCCAGGAGATTGAATCACAACCATTGATTTGGTAAAGCGCTCAAGCACTCATTCAATATTACCATTTGGTCATCGTCGTTGGTCATATGCCATAAGAATATTAAAAGAAAATTATAACATGTCATTATAATTGGTAAATCTCATGGTTATGTAACACACAGTCATATGTGATGGTTTGAAGGAAGCGCCTTCATGGAATCTGGTCTCTGTAAATATAACAAAGATTAGGCATCGAGTATAAAGGATTAAATTGATCCATGACTGTGATCAATTTATGAGAAAAATGAACCAATACAAAGTCACGATTAAAAGAGAATAAATCATGAAAATATGAATAAAGAATAAAAAAGAAGAATGATATTAATTAAAGTTTATATTATCATTTTAAATGAAAAGGTACAATGCTTCAAATAAAGGGAGACGTTTTTTTTAATTTCACACAAGTTTGAAGATTATACAAGCGAGAAAAAGTGGTGAGAAGAAAGTGTCTTTGCAGTTCAAGTCAAAAGATCAATAGCTGAAGCAGAGTCCATGAAGAAATAAAATAACCTATTTATTAAGGGTGGTTGGGTGGGGCAAGGGAAGGTTGGTGCCTGTAGAGGGAGTTGGTGCTTCCTTGTCAGTTGTAGCTGACTAAACAAGGGGGTTGTAGACTCCTATCAGTTGGTGCTGGTAAAACAGGTTGTGGGTGCATCTTAATCAATTGGTGCTGATCAAACAGGAAGTACATCTTCCTTCTATGTAACATGTAATTTTTTTTTTCAGTTAATAGAAAAGAATCCGTGGTTTTCCCATTTGGGTTCCACGATAAAATAGTGTGTCAAAATTTTGTTTGCATTAATAAATGAAAAATTGATATAATTGTTCTGTCAATGATTCACCCCCCCCTCTCAGTGACAGGATCTGATTCTACAAAAAGATGGGCACAAAAGAACAAGTGGAAGACATCTTTACAAAATTTCTTCCACATGAAGCTTTTGAGTATCTTCGCTAGAGACTGGGAGTAATTTCTACTCCAAAATGAATGTTTTTGAATGATTATCTTATATGTCTTATATTTACATGAGGAAGCACCATAAAGAGAGAATTTTAGGTTGGGAGATTAGTTTTAGGAAGATTTCAGTCAGGGGGAGTAGCCCAGGATGGAAATATATCTTTTCCGTTGATGACAAAGGGGGAGAGATTTATCAGATGCAAAGGTGAATTCTTGGAGAAAGAGCACAGAGGCATGATTCCAAGGGGACTGATGGTCACTGGGAGATCATGAGTGATATGACCTTAGTATTACATCATAGTGTTTCCATCAATGCTAAAGGGGGAGATGTTTTGTTATTTGGGTTGGTTATCATTAATGTCAACCCTTAAAAAAAGTCCGGTAGAGAATTCTGGTAGCACAAAGGTTTGGGTAATTGACCCAAGCTTGTTTGATGTATAATGGTATGAATTTTAATATATTTAAAGGTAAGAATATTCTATATGGATAGTACATGTCATGCCATTTCCAGTGGTGTGTGGAACATCACATAACTCCTCGCAGTTAGAGAGTTATGTCCATGTGAAGTTGGAGAACCCTCGTGAGTCATCTAGAAGCCCCAAAAGGTCAAAGTAGTCAAAGTGGATACAAAAGAAATTATTTAAATAATAAATTTAATGGATAAATTTCTAAGTGGACAAGTGGTTGGAAGTGGGTTATCCCTAAAATAAGGAAAGTGGTGTAAGATGGTTAGAAGGTAACCCCTTGAAGAAGAAGTGAAGTGAAGAGTGTACTATAAGTCAAAGTTGATACAAAAGAAAGTATTTAAATACTAAAGTTAATGGATAAATTACTAAGTGGAAAAGTGGTTAGAAGTGGGTTAGCCCTAAAATAAGGAAAGTAGTTTAAGATGGTTAGAAGGTAACCCCTTGATGAAGCTACATAAAAGTATAAATAAGAGGCAAGGGTCTCTCACTTTAATTACGCTTGAGCATCTTGAATATATACAAGTGAGTGAGGTAACGAAAGGATATCTAAGGAGAATTTCATAGGGAAGGTGAAGTAAAGAAGGATGAAATTCAAGGGAGGATAAAATCTTTTGATGATGCTTTCTAAGGTATGTTATTTACATGTCATCTCACCATTTTCACAATAAATTTTTTTCTAGAAATATTCAGATCGTGAAATATGGATATTGTTGAGGAAACATATCCAAGTAGCTAGGATAACAATTTTAGCTTGTGGGTCATTGTCTTTTTGTAGTTATACTCCATGGAAAATAGGGTTTGTGGCTAGTCCCAAAACTAGTATAAAACAAGTGTTTCAGGTAAACACATCTTAACTTCTTCATAACATATCCAAATTCAGTAAGACTAAATGTATTGGTTATAGTAAATTATGTAGTATTCCTTTTACTATTTTCATATGCATACAAAATATATTCCATGCGCGGCACGCTCTACCAATTCTCTCTCTAGAATAAGCCAAAATTCAACAAGGTATGCCATTTTTGCTATAACTCCTTTTTTGAGAGGTTCCAAGCAGTGAAACCTAGAGGAATTGCATAAACGATATTGAAGAACATTGTGTACTATTTTTATATATTTATTCATTACAGGTACATAGTTATTATTATTTCAAGTTAGGGTTGTTGAGCAATCCAAAATTAGTCATGTGAGACTAAAGTAAAGTTTAATGAAAAGGCTAGTCTCTTGTTGTTAAAGTTAAGGAAGTTTTGCAGGTATCTGATCATATACACCAGGTCTATTACAAAGTTACAAATCAGATTTGGATGATGAAATTGATGGGGGATTTTGGTTGAGGTATGTTATAGATAGAGGTTGTATAACAGTGAGGTTGTGGCACATGGCTTGATGTAATGGTTTATGGTATGTGGTATGTGTTTGCTAGAGAACATTTTGATGGTTATATTTGTATATGGTTATGGTATATGTTGGGTACATGGTTGAGACAAGTATTTAATGAGTTGGCACATACATGAGGTGTATAGTTGATGATGTTGGTACATATTGATGAGTCATAGTTGATGAATAGTTGATGCATGATTGGTACATACTTGGTACATGGTTGGAGACACATCTTAGTAGTATTGTTGACAGATGGTTTATGGATGATGTATAATACTTGTCTTGTTATATTATTAGAAGGACATATTGATCTTGGTGATGATTATGAGTTGTTGTGTTATATGCTTGGTTGATGCACATCTTGGTGATATTGTGAATATGGTTGAGAGTTGTCTTGGTGATTAATATTGGTGAGTAGATCTGATTTGGTTGATAATATTGATGACATAGGTTGTTGTGATAGGTTGTTTGGATAGGTTATTGTGACAGGTTGTTTGTACAGGTTTGGTGCATGGTTGATGCACTTGTTTATGGTACATGTTGACGTATAGGTTGATGTATGGTACATGTTGGCACAGGTTATTGGTATAGGTTGTTACAGGTTTTTTGGTGTAGGTTGATTGGTACAAGTTTACATCAGTATGTCACACACCCCCTGCGGCATAGTAAACTTTCACCCTTTTTCGAGGGACAGAACCCCTGAAATCTTACGGAGCTTAGAACAAGCTACAGATGCCACCTCTGCCTCGACAGAGTCTCTGCATGACCTCTTAGTTTTTAAGGATCATTCAGTTCCTTTTATGAGCCAAAGCGTCCTCTTTCAATTTCCAGCTAAAATCTCAATTAATCGATCCATAGGTCCTTCAAAAGTCTCCCTGTGAGAACAACACTAGGCGTGAGCTCCACGACTCCCAAGCGACCAGAGTGCTATGACCAAGGCCAACTCCCAAAGGAGTTTTTCGCAACTCGCCATCTCGCGAGTTTGCGAGTCAAAGTTCTCGACTCCTCCTTTCCAATATCTCTATACCCAAGATCACAAAATGGGTATAGCTCCCTTCTGTTAGTGCCCTCCGTGCGTGACCACCAGCTAGGCTAAACACTAGCTCCTCTCGCTACTCGCCTCTTCGTGAGTTCAAAGGTTGAACTCTCATTCCTTCCTTGTTCGATCCTCCAAGACTTGAAAGTCAGTGAAGGTTGACCTTCCTTTTGCACTTCTCGCAATTTGCCACTTCGCAAGTTGTAGCATCAAATCTTGGCACCTTCCCTTCACGAACCCCCGAGAAGTGATATTTATTTTCCCTCTCGTGTTCTCGCTACTCGCGACTTCAAAAGTCAAAGGGTTGAGCTCTCATGCTCTTATCCCATGAATCCCCGAGATGCGAGAAGTCAATGGAGCATTGAATCCCTTCTCCAGGCAACACGTGTCCACATGTTAATCACGTGGGCCCCACCTTAAAGTTTTTCCACGTGTTCTCTCGTGCCCAACTCTCGGCACTTCGCTACTCGTGAAGTCGAAAATGACTCCTTTCAACCTCCGATCCCCCGAACGCACAATAGGCGATGAGGTTTCTGATCCAATGGTCCTCCCGTTCTTTGGATCCAACGGCTATCTCTGCTCCTCGCGACTTGGAGCACCCAAATTTTGGGCTCTTACCATGTGAACCTCGGAGTTCGCGAGATTCCTTGATCTCTGCCACCTATCCTCCCCAGATGGATGGTCCTGATCCTCTTGCAAATTTTCCGCCTGGGAAGTCGAAAGACTTCCCTCTATGACTTCCGATGTCTGAATCCCCGATATGGGCGATCTCGCAACACGCATCCACTCTCAGATGAACGGCTCAGATTTCATCGGGACTTCACTACTCGCAAAGTCAAGATGCTCACCTCTATGAGTCTCGGTGCCCGAATCTTCGAAATGGATGATTCCGCGACACGTGTCCTCCCGCAGATGGATGGCTCAAATTCTTTCCCCCCTTCAGGGAATTTTGAGAAAAATGTCTCAAGCTCCTATCCGTCGATATGCCAAAATTCCGACACGTCGTCAACGCGGGTCCACACCGGAACTTCCCACCTTTTTGGAGTTTTGGACTTCATGACTTCATGAATCCTGATGCTAATTTTTCGGTTATTCAACCCACGAAACCCCAAAATACTGAGTTCTGATGCACCTCACCAATAATTGGCTCACAAAAATCCTTTCACCCCCTTCGGTACTTCGCCTTTCGCGGCCTCATGAATATTGAGGCAAGGGTTTTAACCCTTCAACTCATGAATCCACGAAGTGAGATTTCATGAGTGATCCAACAGTCCTTGTCGACCTAGATCCTACGGTCCGATTTCTCCCGAACTTAAAACTTGAAAATAGGATTACCGTAACTCCCCTGCTCCTCTACAAGATCTGACAGCTCTCGAGACTTCACGAATTCTCCACAGAGAATTCCAACTGTCCAATGCCTCCTTGACGACTCTTGCAAAGAGAACACGGTATTCCTTCGCTGCTATTTCGAGATTTCAAGAGGATCATTCTTCCTCGTACAGGGTTACTAAGACTTGCACCTTCAAATCCTTTTTCCAGGTTCTTGGTGAGCTTTCTAAGAAGGGTGTTTCTTTGGGGAGATATATATAGGCTATTACCTGAGACAGATAAAGGTATAGATTTCCCGAGAACAAACTTGAAGTTTGAATTAATTCAATATGAGTATAAATAGTGATTTATAAAACATAAGCCATACGTAGTCTTTCCATTATAAGCATGCAACCACCATTTCTAAATCAAAACACTACACAGGCAGTCTTATACTCAAACCATTCATAAAACTACACAGACTGTGAGCATACATGTCAACATATAAATTTCAAGATGCAAGATGTAAAACACTTATCATAAATAACACCAGATGTGATTGCGACTACTGAGAGGGCTGCTCATTTTAGCCCAACGGTAGGCTCAGTGACTCCCAACAAATTTACCACTAGCCACCCCCGAGCTGAGACCACAATGCTGTGAGACTACGTCTCTATTTTCCAGTGACCGAGAATGAAGGTTACTCTCCTTCTTCTCTGCTATCACTCACTCTGTATTTTTCCAGAGTTCTCTTTCTTCCCTCCCATCTACCCCCTTCTTGCTTCTCCCTCATGCCTTTTTCCTCTTGCGAGGTTGTGTGTGGCTTGATTTCCCTTGCACTAATTAGGCCTGACATCTCTAAAGATGGGCGGTTCACCCCCCCTAATCCCTCATTACTCATGAGGAGCCATCTACCTACCAATCCTGGAAAGTCATTTAATTCAGGGCCATCAGCAGCTCTTGATTCTCTGGGCCAGTGAAGTCCAAATATGGTATTGGTTTCGGTGGAAGTTAACACCACCTTTTGAGGTTCCTTCCACCACCTTTCTTCAGCCATCGTGGTCTCTTTTTCATCATATCCCCTCTCAGCAGTCTTGCAATATATATTCATAATATTATTCACATTCATCAACCTTTTTCACAAGATCCATTTACATCACACATTCACATTTTTGAGTTTTCCATAGTTCTTGGCCAGTATAGTTATTTTTACAAACTTGGGGAAATAGGGTGTTACAATTCCCTCACCCTTAAAGAAACATCATCCTCAATGTTCTTAACTATCAACTTGACATGCATGTACAGAAGTAAACAAAATCGGATATGCCTATCTCATGGCATCGTCAATTTCCCATGTAGCCTCATCTGGGCCAAAATGTCTCCACTGCACCTTGACCTATGCAATGGTTCGGTTCCGGAGCGAGGTTTCCTTTCTGTCCAGTATGCACTATGGTTTTGGTATAAATTCTCCCTTCGGTTCCACCTGGATCACATACCAGTCAATTATATGATTAGCATCATGTACATATTTCTTCAATAATGAAACATGGAAAACATTATGTGCTTTTAATGTGGGAGGAAGTGCTAGCCTATAGGCTACAGGTCCCAGTCTATCTAGAACCTCAAAGGGTCCACAATACCATGGTGCCAACTTGGCACAAGCTCCCATTTTCAGGGAACTCTTCCTGGGCCTAACTTTGAGATATACATGATCTCTCGCTTTGAACTCTCTTGGAGTTCTATTTTGGTCCGCATAACTTTTCTGTCGTTTCTGAGCGACCTTCAGGTTTTGTTTTATCTGATTCACCTGTTGTTCCATTTCTTTCAACATGTTGGGTCCAAAATAAATCTTGTTTATGGGATGACTCCAGCTGACTGGAGTGTTACATGGTCTACCATAGAGGGCTTTGAAGGGGCTCATCTTCAAGGATGTTTGGTAGCCTTTGTTGTAGGTGAACTCTACCAGTGGCAGGTAGTCTTTCCACTTCCTGGGTTGATGCATTACATGCATTATTAACATGTATTCAAGTATTTGGTTCACTCGTTTTGTTTGTCCGTCGGTTTGAGGGTGATAGGCAGTGCTAAACAATAATTTGGTCTCTAAACTAGCCATCACTGATTTCCAAAAGTTAGAAGTAAATTTCATGTCTCTGTCAGACATGATCTCTTTTGGCATACCATGCAATCTGAATATCTCATTCATGAATACCTGGGCAATGTCTATTGCCTTGCAAGTTGACTTGACAGGGATGAAGTGAGAAAACTTGCTCAATTTATCCACCACCACCATAATGGCATCATTCTATTTGTTTGAGGTTGGTAATCCAGTGATGAAATCCATGGAGATGGTTTCCCATTTCCATTCTGGGATTGGTAAAGGTTGCAATAATATTGCTAGGTGTCAATGTTCTTCTTTAACCTATTGACACTCTATTCATTTGGATAAGTACTCGGTTATGTCTTTCTTCAATCCAGTCCAATAAAATTGTTTCCTAGTGGCAGTGATCATTTTCTAGTATCCTGGATGACCCGAGTAGGGTCTTTAATGTAGTTCATCCATAATGAACCTCTTCAAGTCATCACAATATGGAATATAAAATCTTCTTCTATAAGTGAGAAGTTCTCCTCCAGTCTTCTAGTAGCCTTCATATTTTACTCCGGCAGGTTCTTGCTGTAGGTACATGGTCATGGTTCAGATGAAGGGATCTATTTCTTATGCATTTCTAATTCTTTCCTTGACATCTATCTCCCAGGTGCTCACCGCTTCCAGGTGAATTATTTTCATACTTCTGCTAAGGGCATCGACCACCCTATTTTCCTTTCCTTTAATGTGTTTGATCTCGAAATCAAATTCGCTAAGGAGGGCCATCCACCTAGCTTGTGTAGCATTGAGCTTTGGTTGATCAAACAGGTATCACAATCCACAATGATCTATCATAAGTACAAATTTTCTTCCCAGGAGGTAATGCCTCCACATTTTCAAGGCATGCACTATGGTAGCCAGTTCTAGATTATGGGTCACATAATTGACTTCATGCTTGTTCAATTTTTGGGATTCATAGAAGATCACACTTCCTTTTTTCATAAGGACTCCTTTGAGCCCTTCCTTACAGGCATCTTTGCACATGAGGAAGTTAGCTTCTAGATCGGTAATCTTTAGCATGGGCACATGGGTCAGTAGATGTTTCAGGGTTTGAAATCTTTCTTCACATTTCTGTGTCCACGGGAATTTTGTCCCCTTCTTCTGGAGGGCAGTGATTGGACAACCAATCTTGGAGAATCCTTTTATATATATCCTATAGTATCCTGCTAATACCATAAAGGATCCAATGTCTGAAACATCCTTTGGGGTAGGCCATTCCATGATAGACATGATTTTGTCAGGGTCTACCGCTACTCCTTCTTCAGAGAGAACATGGCCTAAGTAATGTATTTTCTTATGGAAGAATTCACAATTGTTGAATTTGGCGTAGAGATGATGTTCTCTTAGCACTTGCAACACAATTCTAAGATGCTCTTCATGATCTTTTATGTTCTTAGAGTAAATTAATAGATTGTCAATAAAAACAAACACAAATTTTTCTAGGAACTTGATGAGTACATTGTTCATCAAGAACATAAAAGTGGCAAGGGAATTGGTCAACCCAAATGGAACTACCACAAACTCATAGTTGCCATACCTCGTTCGGAAGGCAGTTTTATGGATGTCTTCACCCTTGATTCGGACTTGATGGTAACCCAACCTCAAATCAATCTTTGAGAAAATAGACGCACCCCCTAATTGATCGAACATGTCATCGATCCTAGGCAAGGGGTACTTGTTCTTTATGGTTACCTTATTGAGTTTCCTATAATCTATACACAGTCTAAGGGTACCATTCTTCTTTTTCACGAATAGGATTGGTGCTCCCCATGGAGACACGCTGGGTCGAATATAGCCTTTATCCATCATTTATTTTAATTGCATCTTGAGTTCAACTAACTTGGGTGTGCTCATATGGTAGGGTGTCCTAGACACCGACACCGCTCCTGGTGCAAGTTCTATCGAGAATTGTATGTCCCTTCTCGGAGGTAAACCCAGTACCTCTTCCGGAAACACATCTTTGTATTTTCCCAGGATAGGGTGATCATCAAGGCTTGGTTTGTCACCTTCGATTTTTTTCAACACCTGTATTGCATATAGGGGACATCCCTTTCGGCAATACTTTCTCATTTGCATAGCTGATATTTGTCTCACTGAGGCAGGTTTTCAGATCCCTTGAAGGGTTATCTTTTTCCCTTATTTACTTACACATTCTAATGTTTTATGGTAATATTCCAATCTGGCTTTATGGGTGGCTAGCCAGTCCATACCAATCAGTAGATTATACGATCCCAGGGGTAATAAGTTATGGGTTGTTTGGGTGGGGAATTTACCCAGCATTAATTGGCAGGCTGGTATGACCTCTATTATCCTCCTTTTAGCGCTAGTGGCTAACTATACCAACCATGGCTTGGTATGTTTTTTTGGCTGTAGTTTACATTTATCTACAACTTTAGGGGCTACATAACTCAAATTTGAACCAGGGTCAATCAGAACAGACACTAAATGGTTGGAAATCATACCTTCTATTTCCACTAGTGAAGCTTGGTGGTCCACTTGGTTATTATCCAAGGCTGCATAAATTTGTGGCACACTCCTGGCCACATCATTGACGGTAGTAGCTTCCTGTATGTTATAAATTCTCCCACTATTCTATTGTCAGTGTGGGAAGTCTCTCAGGAGATGTTCTTCTCTGCAACCCCGGTATTTTAAAGCTTCTCTCTTTGGGTTATCAATCTTTACTGATATGGGTCCAAAAGTTTTATTTCCACTCAAGGAGGGAAAATTCTGCTGGTGCATACTCTGGGCTGGAAATTTCATTCTTGTTTTCTTCTTATAGTTCTTAAATCTTGGGGATTTAATTCCCCTTTTATGAAATATGGAACTATTCCTTTGTTTCAATCCTTCGCGAGGTTCCGCTCGATGTCCAAACTGTTCATGACAGTAGTTTGCCTTTCGAATAGTGCCTTCTAGGGTCTTTGGCTCATCAAATTCAATTATGTTCCAGTAGTCCTTGGGTAGTCCACTGATGAAGCATTGCACCTTTGCCTTTTTCTCCTTGATATAGGGTACATACCTCAACAAATCAAGGAATTTGTTGACATATTCTTCTATACTAAGTTGTCCTGGTTTGAGTTCATAAAACTCTTTAGTCTTTTCGTTGAAATATTTTTCCAACAAATAATTTTTCTGGAAGTATTTCTCAAACCGTTCCCAAGACAGGTCGTCTTCGTGAACCCCATTCATACTCTTAAGGTCTTCCCACCAAATGGAATCCTTTCCGTTCAAGTTGAAGGTGGCCACTTGGGCCTTCATATTTTCTGAAAAGTCATGGACTGTGAAATACTTCTTTAGTCCAAGAAACCAGGCATCTTCTTCGTCTCCCTTCTTTATTTCACCGTTGAAGGAGGGTGGTTTGGCCTTTCTGAATTATTTGAATTTTTTACCTTTGGAAGACTTTTTCTTCTTCTATTTTCTTTGGGGATAGGAACTGGTTCTACTGCTATAAGAGCCCTCTGAATCGCCAGCTTCCTTCTCAGAGGAATCATCCAATGCTTGTCCTTTACCTCTGGGGTGGACCTTTTTCAAGGTGCTCCTCTCAATGTGGCCACTGATATGACCATATTTCTGAGTTTTAGGTTCATGTTGAATTTGTCTTTGTAGATTGGATAAACTCTGCAGTAAAATTGCATTAATTTTTGTTTTATTTTCCTGTTCTTTCATCATCCTTTCATTTTCAGCCTTCCAGCTTTGTAATTTGACCATGAGAATCCTCATAGTCTCAGCTAGATCTGGAGGGGTCCCTTCTGCCCTCCTTTCGTCAGACTCTTCATCTCTATTGTGGGAGCCTTCTCCCACTTCTTGGTGAGTCACCATACTATGTGTTGATAATTTCCCGCGGTTGATCTTTCGTTTGTGTGCAAAAGGAAAAATGTTGGTTGCACTTCTTTAAAGTCATAATCTAAAGCATATTGCTCCACATAACTTTCATGCATTATAGGACCCTACTTAAGAATAACTGAAGCACTAATAATAGGCCTTGAAAGCATATCAACGACTTTGTTAAAAATGCCCTTCTTATACTTGATAACCAAATAAAACTGTTGAAGAAAACCCATCCATCTGAAGTGTCTAGCTTGTTGTAGCTTTGTCTGTGATTGTAAGTATTGCAAAGGTTGATGATCGGTGTGAATAATGGTTTCTTTTCCCAACAAATAATGCTTCCATTTCTTAACACTTTGAACCAATGCATACAATTCTTTATCATAAGTAGGATAATTAATCACGACACCATTAAACGTCTTAGAATGAAAACAAATTGGCTTACCATACTGTAGAAAAACTGCTCCCATTGCATAATTACTTGCATTTGTCTGGATTTCAAAAGGTTGTCTTAAATTTGGAAGTGAAAGAACTAGTGCAGAACTGATCTTTTCTTTCAAAGTATCAAAAGCCTGATGTTGCTTGCCTCCCCATTGGAAAACTTGCTTGACACTTGTCACAGCATGTAATGGAGCTGCAATGGACGAAAAGTTAGCAATAAACTTCCTCCAATATTGGGCGGC
>ML798038.1:108620-121861 GCA_009831015.1 Picea engelmannii | reverse complement strand
TGGACTGGCCGATTCCCAAAACATTGAAGAATCTTAGAGGATTTTTGGGTTTGACAGGTTACTACCGCAAGTTTGTTCGGAACTATGGAAGAATAGAAGAACCTTTAATGACACTAACTAAGAAGGATGCATTTTCATGGACTACATAGGAAACTAAAGATTTTGAACAACTCAAAGAGGTGATGTGTAAAGCTCTTGTCTTGACCACTCCAGACTTCACAAAAACCTTTATTGTCGAATGTGATGCCTCGGGAAATGGAATTGTTGTTGTCCTAATGCAAGAAGGAAGGCCCTTGGATTTTCAAAGTCGGCAACTCAAGGGAAAGGACTTACACAAACCCATTTATGAGAAGGAAATTGTGGCAATACTACATGCATTGAAGAAATGACGTCCTTACCTAATAGGTAGTCACTTCAAGGTCAAAACAGATCATGATAGTCTTAAATACTTCTTGGAACAAAGACTATCTTCAAAAGAACAACAAAAATGGGTAACCAAGATATTGGGTTATGATTTTGAAATTGTCTATAAAAAGGGGAAGCAAAATGTTGTGGTAGATGCACTCTCAAGAAAGGATGAATATGTTGAGGCCTTTCTCTATGTTATATCAATCATCCAACCCGATTGGATAATAGAAGCAAGGGATGAATGTAAGAAGAAAGAAAAATTGTGGACTCTCATTCAAAGGTTGCAATAGGATTCCAGTGCATCAGATACATTTACATGGAAAAATGATTCACTATGGTACAAAGATTTCTTATATTTATGTAAGAACTCCCAACTCAAACAAAAGGTACCATTGGAATTTCACACCTCTTCGGTAGGAGGGAACTCGGGGTTTTTGAAAACCTACCATAGAGTCAAGAAAGATTTTTTTGGGGATGGCCTTAAAACTGATGTTCAAAGGTTTGTGGTAGAATGTTTGGTTTGCCAACAAAATAAGGTGGAAACAATTAAGACCTTGGGTCTTTTACAACCATTATCCATCCCAACTCAACGTTGGGAGGAGGTTTCCATGGATTTCATCACAGAGTTACCAAATTCTAAAGGAAAGAGTGTCATCATGGTGATTGTTGATAGAATGACCAAGTACACACACTTTTGTGCACTCTCTCATCCCTTCAAAGATAGTACAGTTGCCACCACATTCATGGAGACAGTTCAAAAGCTACATTATAGCCCAAAGATTATTGTAAATGACAGAGATCCCATCTTCACTGGACATTTTTGGACAGAATTATTTACTTGTTTGGGTACTCAATTGGCTCATAGCTCATCCTATCATCCTCAATATGATGGACAAACCGAGATAGTGAACAAATGTCTAGAAGGCTACCTTTGTTTCTTTGTCTCTGATAAACAAACACAATGGTTCAATTAGTTACCCTTGGAAGAATGGTTCAACGCCTTGAAAAAGAGATAATTTTAGATAATAAGCCTCTTCAAGGGGGAAACCTCCTTTTACCCCACATAAATGTTCAAGTACAAAATGACTCCAAATGAAAATGTCTCATTGGTATATATAAGAGAGTAGGAGGTATAATTACAACTAATGGAATAAAGCCGACATAAATAAAATAACTTTACTAATGTAATATGCCCCAATTAAGGGGTAATGAGCCAATATTAGGGCTTAACAACATTTAGTCTGGAAAGTGAATTGGATAAACTCAAAATACCTATTCCTCTATCATAATTAATGAAGAAAAATGCTTACAGATCACAAGTGATCAAAGCCCTGAACATAGAACTGGGAGTGGTTATAGATATAGTGAACTTTTCTGATGATCAACCAAAGTTTTTATTTGGACCTAAAGTTGAGGGAAAAGATGACAGTGGTTTTGTTCCTCCTTTTTACACCATCTTAAATATTCATGATAAAACATTGCACAATACCATGCTAGATTTTGGTGGTTCTAATAACCTTATTCCTAAGGTTGTGATGGAGAAAATAGGGTTTGATATCACCAGGAATTACAAGGATTTATACTCCTTTGATTCAAGCAAATTTAAATGCATAGGTATAATCAAAGACTTGTGTATTACCTTGGCACAAATCCTAGCCAAAAGCATGGTAATGGACATTGTTGTTATAGATATACCTCCAAAGTATGGCATGTTATTATCTCGATCATGGGGAGACAAATTACAGGGTTCCCTACAGCTGGACATGTCCTATGTCACCATCCCTTTATTTGGTCATCAGATAAGATTGTATAGGGAGACACTGATGAAATACATGGTTAGTAGTCAAGTGAAACCACATAACTACCCTTTATACTCTGTTAATTCTGATCTAGACTCTTTTATTTTATATAATGATGGTGACATGGAAAGTCAAATTGCACAATTGGAAGATGATGTGTATAACTTGGATGAAATTAAAGCAACCCTTGAAGAAGATAAAACAGTTACAATACAAAATGATGAAACAATAGAACCTCTCTAGAGTTTGGATTTCGATGGTGATGTCAGTAAAGAAGGATATGGATATGGAGTGTGGGTGTTTAATTCAAAAGCAAGATATTCAGAAATCCATTCATACAAATTAAATTTTCAGTGTACCTACAATATAGATGAGTATGAAGCATTAATGTTGGGCCCAAAATTGTTGAAAAATCTTGGTGCCAAAATAATTTCAGTAAGAGACGATTCTGAACTTATCATAAAACAAATCAAAGGTGAGTACTCTGCCAAACACGTGAGAGTAAGGTCTTGTAGAATTGTTGTTTTGGATTTCTTGTAATGTTTTACTGAATATGATTTGGGTGATTCCCAAAGGCCAAAACATACTTGTTGATGGACTGGCTACTTGAACAACCACTTGTAAAATACCATTTCATCCTAATTGCCAATACACAACTGAGGTGAAATGCAGACATGTTGTCCCAGACAATAAAAGGTATTGGCAAGTTTTTGGTAATGATGAACATATTGATGATTTCCTGCAATCCAAAAATGAATTTGTGTAAGGTATCTAGAGAGGTAGCGGGGGGGGCAAAGGCACCATAGTGATAATAATGGAGGCCATTCAATGTAAGGTGGACTGAGTCCACTATATTATTAAATAAGCCCCAATATGGTACTTAGATATAATAAATGGGTAGTTCGATATAATAAATGTAAGAGGACTTCTTAGAAGGTTCTACTTCTGGAAGATTCCTCCTCCAGAATGTTCTTAGGTGATGATAAAACTATATAAAGGGGTTCAAGAAATGTAATGGGATATGAAGAGAAGTATTGTATTTGGAGCAGTATCTCAATAGGAGGGAGCCCCCTCTAAGAGGCAAGTGAATAGGAGAGGATCCCTTCCATAATAGGATCCATTGTATGGTGTTTGCCTACCTAAAGGGATTGGTAATAATATAGTGTGGTTTCTTCTATCTTGCTTTGTAGATCTATTATGATATTTTGTATTCAGGTCATTAGTTCTTAACAAGTGGTATCAAATCTCTGATACCACTTGTTAAGAACCAAAGACTGAATACAAAAGAACCACATCAAATATACAAGAACAATATGCAAAATATCCTTTATTACTATCAAACCCTTGAGGTAGGGAAACACCATACCATGGATCCTATTATGGTTGGAATCCCCTTCGGCTCACTTGCCTCTTAGAGGGGGATTCCTCCTAATGAGCTTCAGCTCCAAATGCAATAATTCTCTTCATATCCCATTACATTGCTTGAACCCCTTTATATAGTGCTATCATCACCTAAGAACATTCTAAAGGAGGAATCTTTTAGAAGTAGAACCTTCTAAGAAGTCCTCTTACATTTATTATATCTAACTACCCATTTATTATATCTAACTGCCATAGTGGGCCTTATTTAATAATCCAGTGGACCTAGTCCACCTTACATTGAATGACCCCCACTATTATCACTATGGGCCCTTTGGGCCCCCCACTACCTCTCTAGCTACCTTACAATTTGAATTTGCAAACATTGATGTAGATAGTGATAATGAAAGTGTAAATAAAATAAATTTAGAAGAAATAAATGAAAAAGAGGAAAATTCATATTTTTTGCAATTAAAAGATAACATTCTACCTAGAGAGTTAGTCGTATTGGAAGAACTATTTGATTTTGATGATGTAGCTAAAAAACCAAAAAATGAACCTACTAGAAAAGATGTCAAGGACTGTAACATAGGGACTGATAAGGAACCAAAAATTATTAAATTATCCAAATCTTTACCTCCTATTCAAAAACAAAAATATATGGATTTTTTCAAAGAATTCATAGATGTTTTTGCATGGAGCTATGAAGACTTTAAATCCTATGATACTCGCATTATACAACATAAAGTTCCCATAAAATAATATCATAATCCTTTCAAACAGAAACTTAGGAGAATTAACCCCAAGTTGATGTCTCTAATTGAAAAAGAAACAAAGAAAATGTATGATGCTAAAATCATTGTCCCATAAAAATTTTCTAAATGGGTATCCAATTTAGTTTCTACCATAAAGAAAAGTGGAGAAATCAGAATGTGCATTGATTTCAGAAACCTCAATAAAGTCTCACTTAAAGACAACTATCCCTTGCCCAAAATGGATCATATTTTACAAAACGTAGTTGGATCTAGTAGAATTTCATTGTTAGATGGTTTTTTTGGCTATAACCAAGTGTTAGTCCACCCTGATGACCAAGAGAAAACAACGTTCACTACACCTTGGGGAAATTTCATCTATGTGAAAATGCCTTTTGGTTTAATGAATGTTGGGGCCATATTTCAGAGAGTAATGGAAATTTCTTTTGTGTATGAACTTGGAAGATTTATTGTCATATACCTGGATGACATAACTTTTTTTTGAAAAACAGATGAAGAACACTTACTCCACCTTAGGATTTTTTTTGAAAAACGTAGAAAATTCATAATTGTTGAAATTACTAAAACAACTGAGAGGGGGGGTGAATCGGTTGTAATTGAGCTTAAACAATTTTAAGTCTATTAAAACATTATTAATCTTTCTTCAAGTGATCATCAACAATATATAGCATATGGAAAGTAAAAGTAAAGAGCATCAATCACACATAAGGTATACACAGAGACAGATTTTCATGAGGAAACCCATAAAGGGAGAAAACCTCTTCTTCTTCAAAATGATAGACAGTCTTTTAAGTTTTGTACATCATCTATAATTGAGCACCAACTCAATGTGAGGCTGCTACCTCTGTTTTACAAGCTGCAACTTGTTTGAGAGAACCAACTCTCTGGTTTCTCTAGCACCCACTAGAAGGAAGCACCAACTCTCTTAATGTTCCAGCACCAACTGGATGGAAGCACCAACTTCCAGTTACACAGGCTCCAACCTGTATAACAGAGAACACTTGTTCTCCCTTGCACCACCCTGCCACCCTGGTTTCTCTGGCTGGAACCAGATGGAAGCTACAAGTTCCTGTGTTCAAGCTCTCACTTGAACCTCTGAGGACAACATTCCTCCCGAGCACCTCCCAACCTCCCTAGAATATAAATGAATAAATAAACATTCAACTACATAGATAAATCAATTCTTACCAAACTTTCTTTGTTCTGTAAATCTGGTCTTCTTCTAACTGTTCTTCAATTCTTTTCTTTCTCTGTCTATTCAACAGGTATGCTCTACATCAACTTCTTATATCATTCTACTCTTCTTCAAGTTTTCTTCATCATCTATTACTCTTCTCTGAGTTTCATCTCACACTGTGCATTTTATCCATTTCACTCTGCACTACTATGATTTTCCCTTTCTTACAGTTTTATTCATTTTTGATACAGAACTCCCAACCTTACGCTATCTGTCTCATTTTCTTTTATACTCACACACATGGCGGTTCCACTTCGCATCTCCTTAGGCACAAGAAAGACAATTGTCCAAGAGACTGAAACGCCAACTGATCAACAATCATGAGTTTGTTTCACTAACAGATTCGTAACTGAGGAGTTAACTGTGAGAGAGAACAATAACCCTCTGATCAACACTTGATCTGACGGTTCAGATCATTTCGCGATTTCTCATTTCTTGTTGCATTGTTTTCTTGTATATCCATGTCGCGATTCGCGAAACTCCGATATGGAGTTGGATCAATGGTCCATATCTGATCTCAATTCAACGGCTGTGATTGAATCGCGATTTCACATATCGCAATTTCGACATTCTTGTTGCATTGTTTTCTTGCCTCTCCATGTTGCGATCCCTGAAACCCTGAAATGGCGTGGGATCAACGATCTCGATCAATACTTGATTCAGATCATTTCACAATTTTGCATTTCGCGACTTCGACATACTTGATGTTCAGTGTTCTTGTCACTTCAAAGTCTCCATCCACAAAACTCTATAATGGAGTCGTATCAACAGTCCAGATCACATCTTCATATAACGGTTGCAATTACGTCACGATTTCACATATCGCGATATCGGGATTCTTGATGTTAATATTCTTTGACATCTCCAACACTTGATCCTCGAAACACCGAAATGGACTGCAATCAACGGTCTTGATTCAACCTTGATCTGACGGTTCAGATTAAGTCACGATTTTTCATATTGCAATATCGGGATTCCTGATGTTAATATTCTTTGACATGTCCAACACTCGATCCTCGAAACACCGAAATGGACTGGAATCAATGGTCTAGATTCAACCTTAATCTGACAGCTCAGATTAAATCGGGATTTCGCATATCGCGATTTCAAGATTCCTGTGGTTGATATTACTTGACATCTCCAACTCTCGATCCTCGAAACTTCGACATGGACTGGAATCAACAGTCCAGAGTCAACCTTAATCTGACGGCTTAGATTAAATCGTGATTTCTCATATCGTGATTTCGAGAGGTTAGGGAACATCGTTCATTTGACTCTTCAGTCAGTGAACTGATGATCTTTCCCCACGTGTCCTGCCTGATGATGGACAGTCCTCCTTCTTTTGTTATTTTGTGAGCCCCACTACTCCTTGCTCTTTAAAGAACATGTAGGTTCTCAATGATCCAATGATGGTCGGGTCCTGTGCTTGGATCTAACGTCTTAGATCTGTCCTCCTCTTCAGTGCGCTCTTCTTTTCTACATTTAGATTTGACGACCCTCGTTCTATCGAGAATTTTGAATGGGATCCAACGATCAGAAATGCTTCTCAAACTTTACGGGCCTTTGATCATTCGATCAATGTTGCGTTCCCTTCGATCATTTGATCTTCCTGAACTTAGCTTCTGTTTGCCTGTCGGTTACAAACTTCATGTACTCATGCCATCTTCATTGTTGTACTTGCCATCAATGACAAGCATTTGTTGTCTGTTAAATATGCCAACAATCCTCTGTACATTCTTCCTGTACTCATGCCATCTTCACTGATGCTCGTCTGTTACATTCTTCCTGCACTTATGCCATTTGTTGTCTATTAAATATTTGCCAACAATAATCTCAATAAATCTTAAGAAAACCTTGTTTGGTTTAGAGAAAGGTAAACTATTAGGACACATCATATCTAAAGATGGAATCAAAATATATCCTAGTAGGATTGAAGCAATTCAAAAAATAGACCATCCAAGAAACATAAAATAATTGCAGGCTTTCATACGAAAAATAAATTTTCTCAGAAGATTTATCCCTAACTTAGCAGAACTTCTGCGAAACATAACCAATATGCTGAAAAGGGATAAAAAATAAAATGGAAAATAGAAGCAAAGAATTCCTTTGATCATATGAAACAGGCCTTGACACAATCCCCTGTACTTATCATTCCTGATTATACTAAATATTTCCTCCTATTTTATTTTTCCTTTGAGCATACCATTGCAACAGTCCTTTTGCAGAAGAACAATGAAGGCTATGAACAACCTATAGCATTCTTTAGTAAATCTTTGAGAGATGATGCATTGAATTACAACATCAAGGAGAAACAAGATTTTTCTTTGGTTAAAGAAATTAAATATTTTAGAGTATATATTCTCCACTCACATATCATTCCATATGTCCCTAATGCTATAGTGAAAGATATTCTAACTCAAGACAACCCAGATGGAAGAAGAGGTAAATGGATTGTTGTAATCCTTGAGTATGATATTGAGATCAAACCAAACAAGCGTATCAAGGGTCAAGGATTAGCCAAACTGATGGTTGAGTCAAACTTTCATGCTTTGGATATTAAGTTTCTAGATGCAGTTGATGAACAAGAAGAGAAGGTGACTCCACAAGTTAAAGAGGTTTTCTCAAACTCTCCCTGGTATGAAAACCTTATTTTTCTTTTACATCATCTACAAGCTCCTCCTGGTTTGACAAAATCTAAAGATAGATTTTTGAAACTTAAAGCTATGAAGTATTGCATTTTGAATAGAAATCTATATTGGAAAGATGTTGGAGGTATTCTACTAAATTGTTTGTTGAAAGATGAAGATTATAAATCTTTGAAAGAATTCCATGAACAAGACTGTGGTGGACATTTGAATTGGAATACCACTGCCAATAAAATTCTTAGAGTTGGTTTCTACTGGCCGAATTTGTTTGCATATGTCCACAAGAAAGTGACCTCTTGTCACAAATGCCAGATCTTTGAAGGAAAAAGGAAACTTTTTCCTTTACCTTTGAAGCCAATTTCAGTTGAAGCTCCATTTCAACACTGGGGTTTACATTTCATTGGAGATATCCATCCACCTTCATCAGGCCAACACAAGTGGATTCTCATAGCCACTGAGTATTTCACGAAGTGTATTGAAGTTGTACCCAACAGGAAAGCCACTTATGTTGTGATCATAAAAGTTTTGGAAACTAACATTCTTTCTAGATTTGGGTGCCCTAGGAAAATTATCACTGACAATGCAACAACATTCAAATAAAAAAAGATGATGGAGTTTTGCATCAAGTATCAGATCACCTTAGGACACTCTACAACCTATTCCCATCGGGGAAATGGATTAGCAAAGTCTTCAAATAAGAGTTTGGTCAACATTATCAAGAAGATGTTGCAGGACAACTAAAAATCATGGCACAACAAGTTGGTATATGCACTTTGGGAAGACAAATTTACTACAAAGAGGTCAATTGGTATGTCTCCATATTAGTTGGTCTATGGAATGAATATTTTCTTTCCTATTTATTTAGGTGTTCTTGTTGTTGGCCCTTGGGTATGTAAGTAAGTGAATATTAAGGAAGAGAAGGCAAAACGTGAACTGTGTGGAAGACACAATGACTGTTACTGGGTCAAAGTAAGAAAAAGGGAAGAAAAGATGGAGTGAAGTAAGAGAAAGAAAGAATTTGGATGAGGACATCGAGTATGAAATATTAGCAAGGAAGATGGATTGTGGACAACTCAGCAAGCGGGAAAAGTTACCATTGGATTCTTTGGAGCATTGCGCAAGAAGGAAGGAAGGATAGGTTGGCGAAGCCCTGAAAAATGCGGGTCAAGTTGACCTAGGGTTTTAGACACCTAGCGTTTTGGTATCCAGGGTTTTTGCACTTAGGTCTTGGCCTAAGGCTGTTGGTGAGTTATTGTGATGTATAAATAAAGGTCAAGAGGACCTGGGATGGGTTCACTTATTTTATGAGGAGAGATTTCTAGTGAGAGGGAGCCATTGTATTGTGAGAGCCTTCTGGTATTGTACGATCTTCAACCAGGTGCGAAGATCAAGCCTGGAGCTAGGTGCACAGGGAAGGGAGAACGAGAGACAAAGAGGAGAAGAGAGAATATTTGATAGCTAAGAGCACAAACAAGAACTGTATGCTTCATCTTAATATATTATAAATCACAGTTCTGTGGATGTAGCCCTAGAGAGAGGGTGAACCACATATATATTGTGTTGTGTGTGTGATTAATTCTTTGTTCTCTATCATTTGATATACTACTATTTTCATTATTGTGTTAGATCTGATAGATATTAGTGCGGAGTAGAGCTGAACTGATAAGTGATATATAAATGTTGTATTGTCCTTGTATTGGATCCACTTGATATCCCCTTTGGTTGTAGACATGTCTGTCCTGCAACCCCCTCATAACTTCTTTGGGTGAGACTACATCTTCCTTGCAGGTGTTGCCGAAAGGGCTAGTATTTAGGGCTTGTTGGTGTGCTCTTGGAGCTGAACCTTGGGTTTGCCCATGTGCTAACAAATGGTTCTGTTGCTGTGACATGAATCTTCTTGAGAGAATGTCAAGGTAGTTTTCATCAAAGATAGAGATTCATAAGTGTATAGAATATCAAGAAAAGGAATTCACTGAAGCCCAAAACAAGAACCCTAATCTTAGAACAAATTATTGGTTAGGAAGGTATATCTTTACTGATATACACGAGATTTTATTTGGAGGGATTCATAAGGAGTTATACAAGTGGTTAGCTAGGTTAGCAGATACCCAGTTTGAGATCATATCTAGACCTCCTGTGGTTTGAATGTCGACTCTAATCAATAAGGTCAGGAGAGTTGATAATGTCGTGTCACGAGCAGTAGATCATTGGTTTCATAGAACCATTTGAGGGTATATCACTGAGTTTGTTGTTAACAGGGTAGATTCATATAGCCAAGTTGAGAGGTATTTCTTTAAAGGACTTGAGGAAAATGTTTACACTTTCTAAAGTTGAGAATCAAGATGTTATTGCACGAGAAGAACATATTGAAGATACAGTAGTTGGTTGGATTCAAAAATGATAATGTTTAAGAACTCAGACAAAGACATTGACACAAAGATCGAACATACACGCAGTGGAAGCATATTTATAGAAGTTTCTCTTGCGAATCTTTTTAAGAAAAACTACAGGGACAAGGGTTTTTACAGTGGAGAATACGTATATCTAACAGACGAAGAGCTTTCAGAACCCGCTAGGGCAGAGGAAGGGGAAGATGAAGAATCTCTCTGAGAAGAGCTAGAAGCTTCAGCAATTGCGCAGACCATTGAAGTAAGTAATATTACTCCTCTTGTTGTTTTAGTAGCACTAAGAAATCATAATAGTCAGAGTCATCAGAGTCCTCAGAGTACTATTACTAGCAGTTCAACATATACTCAGTCAAGAAACCCAGGAAGCTCTATGGAAAATGAGATGAGGCTCCCTATCTTTAGGGGAGATAGATCTAAAGATCCTGATCGGCACTAGTTCCTATGTGAAGCCATATGGATTATTAAGAACATCATCGATGGAGCTGTCAAACGAGCTCATTTTATTAGTAGCCTAAGATACCACGCACTAAGATGGTACATGAAGTTTGTTAAGGGAATTGCCCAGCCTAAACCACTAAATGAGATCAAGAAAGCGTTGATTGTCGAGTTCAAAAAACCCAAGTCAAAGTCACAATGTGTTACAGAACTAAAAGAAATCAAGTAGATACTATCTTAACCACTATGGGAGTTCGATCAGAGGTTTAAAACCTTGACAGGCCACTTGAGTTTCCAGATCCCAGATGAGCAGAACAAGGAATGGTTCATTTTTTCTCTCTTACCACGCATTAGATTTCCTCTGATGCAACTGAATATTTATTCACAGTATAAGGTGCTAGAAATCACCATGAATTTAGACTCAACCCTTATGGGAGAATCCATCTTAGGTATGATTCAAATCTTGAGTCAACTAACTAGTTTGTCTCTGTAGGTAGAAGATATGAAGAAAGACAAGGGAAAAGACAAAAGATAAGACATATGGTGCATCAGATGAAAATCAAAAGGCCATGATAAGGAACATTGTCCCTTATTTAATGAATACTTGGCCTCTAGAGCTTCAAGCCTTTTGAAGCAAGTCACCCTACCCTGGTGTGAGGTATGTAGAAATAGACATCGCCCTGGTGAACACTATTACATGCAAAAATATGTGCAAACACCCACAAATTTGTATTTCACATTCTACAAGTTAGGGGGGAATGATGATTGGGGTTGTAGGGATTATGACCCCATACATGAAAGGTCAAGGGACTTATACAAGATTCAAGGTGAAGTATAGAAAGAAGGAAACACTACGCAGTATAATTCCCCAGGAAGTGGAAAATTCAACCCTCATGGTGGATTCCGAGGAAGAGGAAGAGGAGGAGGTATGGGTTGAGGTAGAGGACAGATAATCTGTTACAACTACACATATCTAGGAAACTTGGAAAGGGACTGTCAGAACCCTTGTACCACTTGTAGCTATTGCAATTCCTTCGAGCATGTTATCGCAGAATGTCTAGCATTGTCGGCTAAACTTCAGGAGAGACGGGGACCTCAGCAGAACCTGCAAATAAAATTAATCAAAGAAGAACCTCATGGAGCAGACGCTAGAGTGGTTGTTATCACTCAAGGAGGCATTTTAACAGGAGACGATAGAATGACCCAAGGAAAAAATACAGAAGAATCAGGAGTCAGGAAAGCTGCAGAAAAGACACAAACTTTTGATGCAAAGAAAACAAAACAATTGTTCGAGGAGGCAAGAAGAGAATTCAAGGTAGACCAAGGTTCTTCATCAAAGATGTTGTCACTGAAATTTCATCCGCACATGGCGACAAGAACTCAGCATCGTCACACAGTAATGAAGTCATTCATGGCACTGGATTAATTCCACAGCATTGCAAAAGGGTAAAAAACTATACCAAGTAACCAAAAATTGAAGGGCGCTTTACAGAAGTTGGGTGCGCACGCATATGCGTGGAACATAAACGTACAATGCACGAACGCGTGCACTATGCATGGTTGTTGGCGCAAAAACCCGCGCACCTGCTAAACGACGCATTTATGGAATTGGTCGGCCTCCCAACCACTAATGGATCAGCTCCCAAGCCGATTTGACTCCCAAATCTAAGCTGAATCCGCATGGTAGGCTGGTCAAATACCTAATTAAACCCTAAAGAGCCCCTTTTCACACCTCAAAGGAGTTACATAATCACCCAATGCAATGCTATAAAAAGCCATGAAGAAACATCATTTTCTCAAGGAATTTCATGTAATGTTATGCTGCTTAGATTGTTTTAAGGACTCACTCCTTGGCAATAACACATTAGCACCATTTCATTGGGCTATCCACCTTTACATTGAGTGGATGTGCTAGGAGTTCTTTCACCATAATTCTCATTTTCTCATTGAAAGGAGAGCAAGTTTGTGAGGGCCTCAAGAGCCTTCCATTGGAGAAAGAAGGGACTCATAGTCCCCTTTCTTCATTGTGCTTTTATTTCATCAATTGATCAGCCTAAAAACATTGGTGATATTGGTCTTTTTGTGTTTTTTATTTCTTTATCCATATGCTCATAGTTTTAGTTTGTTTTAATTTAATTCTTGCTTATAGTTTTGTTGTTCTTTTCCTAACCCTTTCC
>ML798038.1:74491-107632 GCA_009831015.1 Picea engelmannii | reverse complement strand
TCTAAGTAGGTTTCCTCCAAAGGGATTCCGAAAACACCCCATCTTTTCTTGACAGGACTATCCACTCCCACTTTTAATCAAACGAGGTTGGTTTTCACCCCCAGCCTCACAAAACAACTTCATCTAAAAACTTTCTAAAAAAAAAAAAAAACCTCATTAAGTTTTCCTCCACAGGAGGTGCCAAAAGAAGTTTTTAGTCTAGGTAGGATTTCAGGGATAGGCATCCAAATAACTCCCCATTATCTAGTTCTCACATTTTCAAACATAGAAGTTGACAAATAGGGAACTTCAAATCCTCCAAGTCAAGTGTTCCAATCACCATAAGGCAGGGAGATACCCGTGAAGGGTCGAAGGCCAAGGTCCGGTTGTTCTGTGCATCCCCCCTTGAGGCACCCACCTCCTAGAAGGGATCCAGCCCATGACCCATTTCTTAGGCCGAAAATATAAATGTCACACTTTGACCGAGGTACCTAGTGACCAACTTTAGGGCATCTACCCGGGTGGCGATTGTGGGCTGCAATTGCACCTTGATTGGATTTTGTGTGGCTATTGGGAAGTATCGCCAGTTCTTTCGGGATATGCCCCCTCTACCCCTCATTATAACCAATTGTTTCATCCTTCACTAGTGTCTCTTCCAGTGACTTCAGACCCCACTGTTGAGTACTATTGGAAGGTCCAGTGCTATTTGAGAGGAAGGACGTTACGTCTTCTAGGACACGAGTATTTTCTTTCTTTTGATTCTCCCACGCGGACAAAACCCTCTTACCCACATATATGCTTCTTTTTCATTTATGTATGATGCACATCTGATTATAGTTTGATTTGGATATATATATTGTGTAAACATTCAATGCAAAGGCTTCTTATTTCTATATTTCTCTCACCACTTGTTGCACACGTTCACACAACTAGTCTGACATCATAGGGGAACCACAGAACCCCCGTCGTTCACGATGCTTGCTCAACCTCCCTCTTGTCTTAGGGGGATTATCTAGTCGTACCCACTCATTGGTACCTCCTTCACACATTCCTTTGAGTCCTACTATCTTAGCATCATCTTTTCTTGGTTCTACCTTACTTGGGTCCACTTCCCAAGGTCATCCATTCACTTGCTCTCCTTTGCACGGAAGCGGGGGACCCACTTCCTCTCGAGGAGGGAGCACCAACCCACCTAGTCCCCATCAAGGGTCAGGTTCACAACACACTATGGCTGGAACTAATCCTTCCACCCCACTATAGATGCCATATTTGGCCTCTCTTAACATATCGGATCTCACCAAGCTAACCAATGATCCTAAATTACATGACGCCACATGGCCTGCGATGCCAACAAAACTTCCTTCGGACATACCAAAGTTTGAAGGAAAGGCAGGGGATGACCCCGCCAATCATGTCATGACCTTTCATCTATGGTGTTCTTCCAATAGCATTATGGATGATTCCATCAGACTGCGATTATTTCAATGGACACTCACTGGCCCATCAGCCAAATGGTATGTAGAAGAAAAATCAGGGTCCCACACAACCTTCTAGTCCTTGGCCAAAGCGTTCTTAACCTTCTTCCAATTACCCATCTACCATGACAATGGTCTAGAACTACTGTCTAACTTCAAACAAACCTCAGCCACCCACATTGCTGACCACATTCATGAGTGGCGTAGGCGACGTAGTTTGTGTAAAGCAGAAACCACCAAGCAACAGTGCCTTGACTGGTTTCTTAGATCACTTGTCTCTCTCCTTGGAAAGGATGTCGCTTCCACCTTCCCTCAATCTGAAGAGGAAGCCATCAGTAAGGCCCAACAATATGACCTTATTTATGCACAGTCAGGGTACTTATACACAGTACTTCCTGACCTTCCAAAACCGGTACCATTTGGCCAAGACAAACCTGGGATGTCTCACTCAGCAGACGGATTAATAGGGGCCACCACACACCATGGTCCACAACCCCAACCACCACCGATGTATGGAACACCTCAATACCCATTGGCCTACGGGGGAATTTCATACTACCCCCCACCCCCTTATCAACAGCCATATCCTATTGCTATACCTCCACCCATCAGTGGACCACCACCGGCCCATCTCATACATCCACCTATTCCCACAAACAATGGTACTCCCTCAACATCAACTTATAGTACTAGTGAAAGCACGCAGCCTTCCTACGTACCTTATGGATTGGTACCACCACAGAATCCATACTTCCCATTTTCTGGTCCCCCACAACCCATGGCTCCCCCACATCCTCATGCGGGGGTAAATTTTGTTCAACCCTCTGCTGCTCAACAATACCAAAATTTTGAATAGTTGAACACAGCCAACCCAACTCATCCTTCGAACAATGCCAAGAAGAAAGGACGGAACAGGAATAACAACAACCCTGGTTAAGGCGGGAATCAACCCCCACAACACCAACCCACTGGGGGCAATCAGAACCAAGAGAACCAAAACCCCCAAGGGGGCAACAACAACAAATGCCCAGGGAGAAATAATGTTAAAACCATCCACCCTTGTGATCTTTGTGGCGAGTTCCTTCATTACACTCACCATTGCCCCCAGATCGTTGATTTCAAACAGTTGAATGACTCGGGGAGTCTTCCCCATACCCCTGCACAAACTGCCCCTCAACAGGCACCACAACAGTATGTGCAACAACCCCCTCCCACCTTGCTACAAAATCCTATCCCACATCAAGGGGTGATAAACACCCAACAGGACACACAGCATCCCCCACCTCAGGTGGGTCAATACCACAATCCCAACAACCCAGCAGAGCGAACGATTCTCCTCACCAGTGAGGAAGAAATTCTCCTGCAAACACGCAATCGTCAGTATCAGACACCAGCTGAGTCTACTCCTATCTCTCCAGAGACAAACCCTACACCGACGGGACCCCCGTTGGTGATCCCTCGCCCTTCCGTCGAACCCCCATTACGCATCCCCCGCATCCCATTGCACAAGAATGTTCACAACCCACAAGCTAGGGCAGCTCATAATTATAGTTTGGTAGATGACTTAGCGCAATCCCCGGCTGCCATGTCAATCTTGGAAGTCCTCCAGACTTGTCCTACACAGCGGAAATCTCTACTTTCCGCCTTGGGGGAAGTCGACCCTGCAGATACTCAACTCATCACCTTTGACCTTGATAGTTGTGAACTTCGTCTTCTCGCCTTGGTCGCTATTCAAATACCAGTAAAAATACGGAACATCACTGTCCATCGGTGTATCATCGATGAGGGGGCATCTACATGCATCATGTCCAAAATAGTATGGAAAAATCTTGGTTCCCCAGAACTCATACCCTCCACCATCACATTAAGAGCTTATGACGGATGACCATCATCTCCTGAAGGGCTCTTCCAAAATGTCCCCGTTGAACTCGGAGGCAAAACTATTCTCATTGACATCGAAGTTATCGATACTCCACTCGATTACAATATCTTGTTTGGACGTAGCTACATGTACGCTATGAAGGTAGTGGCATCATCCATCTTTCGGACAATCATGTTCCCCCACAATGGAAAGATTGTGACCATCGACCAAGTCTCACATTATGAGCCTAACCGCTCCGCCAACCTCGATAACATTCTTCCTCTCATTCACACCAACAAAGATGCATATCCACTCGTCAAGATGGGTCATGGGATTTTTAAAGATCCATCCCTGTTAGGGACGTACCATGGAGCACCACCACTCCTTCCCCCTAATCAAGTATGCATCGTCTCATCTAACGGAACTCACACGGAGGATGCTCTTCCTCCTCAGGAGGCTTCCGTCATTCCTGACGTCTTAGTAGTCGCAGAACAACTCCAGCCGGAGCCTCCTGCGCACTTGTCGGACCCAACAGTCCATGAATCCACATCCCCTCAGGGGCATAGTCCCATTTTGGAGACAGTTCCCCAACCCCTCACTCAAATTCCCTTATTTTACCCTCCACTCGGTATCGAAGATTTCCAGGTAGCCGCAACACTCACACTACCTAATATGGTGTTAGCAATCCCAGTGTGGTATTTACATCCACCTGAGATGGTCCCTCACCCATCCCTTCCTCCACAGGAAGGCTTCCCCATGACGATTCCCGTCCTTACCCCCACAACCCCCATACTCCCTAACCCCCCTGCCACAGCTGGGGGCAAGAGAAAGAAGAAGGAGCCCACAGCTCCGCTCCCTCTACGCATCCCACCACCTTGCGCGTTATGTGAGAAAGAGGGTCACCAAACCAACAACTGCCCATCACTACCGAAATTACGAAATTTGATTCCACTCAATCAAACTCCCACAACACCCATCACTACTGCTAGTCCTACTACCACCCAACCTTCCAGTAGTAAATGGTTGAGGACCAAATTTGCTTGCACTATCTGTTTAGAATATGGCCATTACACCCATCATTGCCCACCACTGCCACATTTCCGGCAGACATTAGTTGTTGTGCGCCAGAACTTTCAGAACGACCCACGCCCTGGTACGTCCTCTACAACAAACATCATTGACATTCGTTATGTCACCACTTCAGTCAATGAACGTATGAGATTCCCTTGCTCTCTCTGCGATTCATTGGCTCATTTTACATACCAGTGTCCTATGATCCTTGCGTACAGGCGACATCAATTGGCCTTGATTCACCAACCTGCAGAGGCGATATTTGACGTTACTTTGTCACTCGAGGATCTTCATGTCATTTCTCCAGAGCCCGAGGCACTCCCAACACCTCCATGGTTATTAAATGACGTCTCTGAGGGTTTACCCCGCAACCCACCCAACTCTCCTGCTCATTCCCCTACGGAAACTCCCCACCCAACCACCACGGGTACCCCTTTGTACTTCAACATCTGGTTTATGTCGAGTGAACCCTCACCATCTCCTACTGTTACCCCCTCTACTTCTTCATCAGGGGGAAATCACGCTATCACTGAGATCACTCATCACGATCCATTATATTCTCGTCGTTTCCACTACGACGAAGAAATACTGGAAGAGCTACAATGCCCAGACTCTCCCTGGGATGCACTACACCATCGTGCACTCTTCCTTCCACGGGAATCCCTCATGCCTCCTAGTGAAAACCCCATTTACGCGGTCGAAACCAAATATTTTCTCCCATCCGAGCCTATCGATTGGTTCAACAATCCCATTCCTGCACCCGACGCTTTTGAAGAAGGTAATCTGGCCAACATTTCCCCCACCATCAAAATCGACATTTCCATTAAACAGGGCATCATCAAAGAAATCATCATTGGAGCTGCTGGCACTCCTCAGGAAATTGCCGCATATAAATCCCTCTTCCAGGAATATCGGGATATTTTCACCTGGTCATACACAGAAATGCCTGGCCTCGATCCTTCTATTGTCGAACATTGCATCGACACCTGGCCGGACATCACACCAATTCGCCAGAAACAACGACCTCTACACCCATCCAAGGCCACGGCTATCAAAGTCGAAATTGACAAATTACGTACGGTCGGGTTTATTTACCCCATCGCTTACACTTCATGGGTTTCCAACCCTGTACCCATCGACAAAAAATAGGGCACTATCCGCGTTTGCACAAACTTTCGCGATCTCAATAACGCATGTCGCAAAGACAACTTTCCAATGCCTTTCATCGATCAAATTATCGACGATTGCGCCGGCCACGAGGCTCTCTCCTTTATGGACGGATTCTCTAGCTATAACCAAATTCCAATCCACCCAGTTGATCAGTATAAAACCGCATTCATTACCCCGTGGGGTACTTTTGCATATTGTGTCATGCCTTTTGGCTTAAAAAACGTTGGCGTAACTTTCCAGCGGGCCATGACATACATCTTTCACGATCTGGCTGACATCATCCCCGCATACTTGAACGACCTCACCGCTCGATCCAAGAAATGCACCCAGCACCTCAATGATTTACGAATCATCTCTCAATGGTGTCGTCAGTACAACATCCACTTGAACCCTCTCAAATGCGTGTTCTGTGTCACCGCAGAGCGCCTCCTCAGTTTTATCATTTCCCAAAATGGTATTACCGTGAACCCCCTCAAAGTCAAAGCGATCACCGAAATTCCACCTCCTCGGAATTTACGACAACTCCAGAGTCTACAGGGAAAAGATAACTTTCTTAGATGCTTTGTTCCTGATTACACCATATGCACACACGGTTTCCTTCGCTTACTACGTCATGACATCCCTTTTCATTGGGACGACTACGCCCAACAATCATTTGATGATCTTAAAACAACACTTTGGAATGCACCTTTGATCATTGCACCTGACTACAATCGTGACTACATCCTCTACGTATCAGCATCAGCTGTATCAGTAGACGGTGTCCTCGTCTAGCTCGGAGATGACAATCATGAACACGTCATTTACTACGTTAGTAAGAACCTCTCAGGGCCACCCTTGAAGTATAAACACAAAGAGAAACTTGATCTTGTCGTTGTCCTCGCAGTCCAGAAACTGCATCATTACATTCTGCTTTGCACCACCAAAGTCGTCACAGATTCTAACCCTATGCAATATTTGCTCAGCCGTCGTCAGGTTAATGGAAAATTCGTTCATTGGATCGTTATCCTTCAGGAGTACGACCTCGAGTTTTCAACCCCTAAGAGTAATAAGGACCTCATTCTCGCCGAACTTGTCACGGCCCTCCCCTCTGATACACCCAGTGCCCCTGTCAACACCGACTTTCCTGACGAACATCTCTTTTACATTGCTTCCGATGATCCTTGGTATGGCGACCTTCTTGTCTACCTACAAACTCAAAAGTTCGGTAACCACTTATCACGATATGATCTTCGACGCATTCGCCATCAATCCCCCCGCTATCTCCTCATCGGAGACATCCTATACCGACGGGGCGTCGACACCATCCTTCATTGATGCCTGACTATTGACGAAGCTGACAGAGTCTTAAACGACTGCCACAATGGTGCATGCGGGGGCCATCTTTCAGGTATCTCCACTGCTCAAAATATTATCCGAGCCGGTTACTTTTGGCCTACCTTGTTTCACGATTGCATTCATGCCATGAAAAGATGTGAGCAATGTCAGCTCTACGGCAACAAATCCCGAGCTCCCCCGCTCTTCTTCAACTTGTCATTACTACGGGCCCTTTTTGTAAATGGGGCATCGAATTTATGAATTGTAATCCCCCCTCCAGGAATGGTCACAAATACATTGTTCTCGTCGTTGATTACTTCACCAAATGGGCCGAAGGTATGCCCACTTTCAACAACACCGTTGACACTGCAGCGCGTTTTTTCTTTAACCACGTCATATCCCGTTTTGGCGTACCACTCCAACTTGTTTTCGACCATGGGAAACACTTCGAGAATGAGATCTTCGTCGAACTCTCATATCGGTTAGGATTCTCTGACGAGTTTGCCTCACCATATTACCCTTAGTCAAACGGACAGGTCGAGGCAATGAACAAAGTCCTCAAGACCATGTTACAGTGCATTGTTAATAAACATAAAACCAATTGGCATCATATGTTATTTTCTGCGCTATGGGCTTATAGAACGGTAGTAAAGACCGCTACAAGTTTCACACCATTTCATTTAGTCCATGGGATCGAGGCAACTCTTCCCATCGAGTGCGAAATTCCCACCCTGCGCACCACAATTGAGCTTTTACCTGACACTTCTCCAATGGAGAAGCGCTTGCTGAACTTGGAGTCTCTGGATGAAGATCGTCGATCTTCCTTACAGAACAATGAGGCAGCTAAAAAACTATCAAAGGCTACCTTCGATCGCCATGTCAACCTTCGATCATTCCGAGAAGGCGACCTCGTCTTGGCCTATGATATCGCTCATGATACCTTTGGCCACGGAAAATTTGAATCACTTTGGCATGGCCCTTACATCATCCAACACTGCCTCACCAAAGGTGCATACATCCTAGCCTCCCCCGAAGGCCTCTACCTCAAGGAACCCGTCAATGGGTTATACCTCAAGAAATTTTATGCTTAGAAGTAGTCATTCTACTTTAGGTTATTATTTCTTCTTTTTTAGTATTTTTAATCTTTTTTCTCCTACCCTCTCGTCTAAACTATCCTTTGTGCTATTGACAGATGCTTCCTCCACCAGCTTACCACATCGGTTATGCCGACAGCGCCAGCCGTTGGACACAAAATCTCGCTTCGGCGACTTGGGCTCTCTATACCCCCTCACATGAAATGTTACATTCAAGCGGCATATGTTTGGGGCCAGCAACCAACAACCAAGACGAATACACCGCGGTCATTGGCCTCCTAGCCGACGCTCAGCGTCATCATATTCGCCACCTTAGCGTCTTCCTCGACTCTCAACTAGTCGTTCTCCAGCTCAACAATGCTTACCGTGTACGCGATCCGTGCCTCTTTCGCAAATACTTGCAGGTTAGATTATTATCTCGACATTTTGATTCCATTAAATTTACACATATTTCAAGACAATTGAATCAAACAACAGATGAAATAGATAACACAGTGTTAGATTGGCATATATCACATCAAGCTACACATACATAAAACATCTCATACATCCTGTCACAGCATATACATAGAATAGACATCATCATCATCAAAAGAAACAAACATGTAGACAACATCAGGATCTCAAAATATGTATACTCATATATATATCGGCCCATCAGGCCATCCGAATGTTTACATACAAAAATACATATGCCCGCAGGCCAGTGCCACACCTTGGTACAAAATTCGGCTCACCAGCCTATATACAATAAAAAAATATACATCATACATCAGGGTGCCTCTATCGCACCCCCAACTGCTCCTCCCTCAGGAGGAGGTGGTGGCCCACCCCCACCATCCCCAAGCGGTGGTGGAGGACCACCCATAGGACCCTCCTGCCCCGGGGGCAGGCGTTCACTAGTCATGGCGGCAAGCACAACTGCTCGTCGCACTATAGACCTCCATGGTGGCGGTACTCCTATACACTGCTCCAAGAATCCCTCATCCTGGATGCATATCCACATGCCCTCAGGCACGTCCTGTAACACCGTCTCCAGACGACGGCGTATATCCTCAAAGTCAACTCTGGCCGCCGCCGGAGGAGCGTGTGATGGCCCTGCACTAGGGTCATCGAACCGACGCCTCCTTGCTGCCCTTTCGGGCTCTGCTGGTCGCCCCTTGGCCTCATCTCGCCGACATCTCTCTCCACGCAGCAGTCTCTCCGGCTCTCGCTGAACCGACACTCTCTGCAACTCCACCTCACGCCCGCGAGGTGCCACATCTGCACATGCAACAAACAAAACAAACAAAATATCGTATCAGCATCTATATCACATACATATGAACTGATATCTCAAACGATAACATAAATCAAAAACATACACAATACTCAACATACCTAGATGGTCAAAAGCCTCCCCAGGAGGCAGCACCATGTCCGGGTCCCCCCGGAAGTCAACCCCAGCATAGGGGTACTGTAGTATCACCTGTGGCATCTGCCGCCATATCTGTGCCACCTGAGCTGAAAAAGAATGGCCACCTTCTCCAACACCGTGGCGAACCAAAACTGCGGACCACCACCTCAATCGTGACTCTCATGCCCCAGGCGCCTCTAGAAGAACCCTCGGGCGCAGCATCGACACCCGCTCCAAAAACCAGGCTACCAGGATCGAGCCAAAAGCAAACTCTCCTATACCTGTGGACCGACAACGGTCCAACTGCGCGATCATCTGTGCATGCAGCGTCAACCCCCATGCGAACCGTTCGCGGCCCACCACCACCCTCTCCAGCACCAACAGCTGGCCACCACTAATCCGTTGGGTCGCAAGTGACCCGTATACACAGACAATCATCGCCGCTATACCGCAATGTGCCAAGGCATCAATCCCACTGATGCTCACCACTGTCCCTGACATAAATTCTGGGCTTGAGCAGTATCGCACGCCGATCGTGGCAAGGGTTGTGTCCCTCAACAACATAGGCTCTGCTGGTAGAGGCGTTCCCTGGAAGGGGAGCCCAGTCAAAAAATATACATCCTCCACCACAGTGAAGGGGATCTGCTCTCCTCGCACGAGGAAGCAGTGCAGCTCCGGACTCCACATCTGGAGCAGGAACTGTAGTAAGTACTCCTGTGCCCGTATCAACGGGCACTTAAAAAACTTTAGCAACCCACAGGTTGCTAAAGTCGCTCGCACCCCCGGCCCCCCATTGGCCACAGCCTCTCGCAACTGGGCCCAGTTACGCTCTCGCCACCGCATAGCCATCGCCACTACTGGCAACCTGCAATCAACATAGAGTCCTATATCAGCTCAGATACCCATCAACAGCATCAAACAAGCTCATTTTTTACCCTTAAAACCTTGCCTCAAAGGCGTGGTTTTTTCACCCACAGGCGCGCACATATGCGTGCCTATTCACTATACAGGTGCGCATATAGGTGTGCCTGTTCACTGCACAGGCGCGCTTCTGAGCGCACCTGTTCATCATACAACCGCGCACAAAAGTGCGCCTGTCCAACTCACAGGTGCACACTTATGCGCACCCGTCCAACTCACAGGCGCGCCCCTAGGGCGCGCCTTAAATTCCCTCTCTCGCGCACCCATGCACGTATACTTGGTGGACAAGTGCGCACGTATGCGCGCCTTCCACCGAATCGCCTGCGTATGTGGGCCCACACCCTAGAAAAAACCCCCTAATTACCCCTGTACAGCCCCCCGTACCAGCCCTGCCCAAAAATTGAAAACCTATTTCTATGCAGGATGATCAGACCACCAACCTGAAACTCGCAGAATGTCGATCGGATGCCTCGTCCTCCCCGAATCTCTCAATCTCCTCTGAAATCTGCTCGTCCAGTCACTATTGTAGCAGGTACAAATGAGGTGGCAATGTGGGCCCTACAGCTATATATAGGCCCTTTGCCAAACTTCCACTCACTACTCCGGGAGCTCACGGTATCCGTTTTTCAAACCGTCTTCAGCCACGGGATCAACATCCCGACACCTACATCATAGTTATCCCTAGGTCACTTTTCATCCCGAGCCCCCGAGGCACCTTTTTTCCCTAACATGGTCAGGTATGCATGCGCATTGTCACATTTGTCCAATACATGCTCATGTCTTTGATTCTCTTCAGATATTGTTCACTTTGGGTATTTGGTTGTTATGTGCACAGGTACTTGCTCATTGGTCATCGACATCATCCCTTCAGGTATCTATTCAGCACTGGCATGTAGTCTCTCCCGCTGTATTGCATTTACATTTCCAGTCACACCCTCTGATATTGGCCTTTAGGATACCCATTCCTGGCTATGCAGTACCCACACCTCGATTTGCATCATCGGTACTGTCACCCGGTAGCATTCTCACCCACATGAGTTGTCCCATTCATAGCCCCTTCTAGCACTTTTGACACTCATGCTATTCTTCATTACCCTGTAGGGATGGGAGTCTCGATAGTCTTTCATCATGTCGTGAATCAGCCACATACTCCTTCTCCTCATTTTGCTAGCTTTCCCACATGGACTCCCAGATTCTCTCTTTACGGTTCTATTTTTTACCTGCACCTCCGCAGGATCATGAACCCTCCATTTCATCCACCATCAATTTTCCCATCTGTGAACCTTACCTTCGTTTCACCTACCTCATATAGAAACTCACCAATGGGGCCCCCACCCTTCATCAGTTTTCCAAGATAATTCTGCCCTCCTTGGGGCACGCATTTCACACTAGGGCACCCGTTTCTGTATTTGTACATTTCTCCCCAAAATTATTCATTATTTATTGTACAAATGCCTTTATTTCAAGTCAGTACATTTTTTTTTGTCGTCACCGTTGGCAACTTGCTTTTTGGCCACATGCAACCCATGTCACCCTTGGTTGGAGCATTACTTCTCATCTACCCTTGCTGGCATCGTCCATATCTTCAGAGTACTACCCAGGTCACTTACCTTTACCCTCTGAATTTGTTCACCTTGTCCCGCCTCTGGAACAACTTATCCTCGGTCTTGGCATCCCCCTGACACTTGACCTTGTCACACGGTTGTGGCCACTCATTATATCATACACCCTCCAACCAAGGGCATTCTTGAGTCTTCCCACTTTTTGACTTCGTCCATGTACCTGTGCCACTTCCTCACCTCAGTATATTATATGAATCCTTTTGCTTCTGAGAGTCGCTTTCCCCTTCTGTCGACAGCAGAACACTTTTTCCATAAGGGCAAAAGTATCTTGATTCTCATTCTCCATTTAATGAGAAATCTCGGATGGCACAGGGTGAAATACCATTGCTCCCTGTTGTCATTGGCCCCCATAACATTCGACGCCAACACTTTCTCATGTTATGGTGGGTCTTACTTTGCGACTATTGTAGTTATTTTTATCATTTGCCGAAGACCTCTGAACTTGGTAGGGCCATCAATGCCCACATCATCGTCGTTGTTTATTACTGCGGTCATTTCCTATTGTTCAGAGTATATTCCTTTGCAGAATTGTCTTCTGCCTTTATTATTACTGCCCCTGAGGGCGCTGCAGTCATATACACCAACACTTCCATCATCTTTTGTTAGAGTTACATAACACAGCATGGGGCATGCCCACCTCATTTGTACACAGTTGTATATTGTTACGCACCTTATGGAAGGTCGAGTTCTACCGGTTCCTTTCTTCTCCAAAGGATTGCTCTACAAGGTCCCACTATTTCTCTCTCTTACAACAACATTCTCAGTAGAAGAAACATTGATGGATTTCGGCTATACATATGCTCCTAACCTCATCCATCAGGGGGCATCTGTTATCACTGAAATTTCGTCCGCACATGGCGACAAGAACTCAGCATCGTCACGCAGTAATGAAGTCATTCATGGCACTGGATTAATTCTACAACATTGCAAAAGGGTCAAAAACTATACCAAGTAACCAAAAATTGAAGGGCTCTTTACAGAAGTTGGGTGCACGCGCATATGCACAGAACAAAAACTTACAATGCGCGCACATGCGCACTATGCGCGGCTGTTAGCGCAAAAACCCGTGCACCTGCTAAACGACGCATTTATGGAATTGGTTGGCCTCCCAACCACTTATGGATCAGCTCCCAAGCCGATTTAACTCCCAAATCTGAGCTGAATCCGCATGTTAGGATGGTCAAAGACCTAATTAAACCCTAAAGAGCCCCTTTTCACACCTCAAAGGAGTTACATAATCACCCAATGCAATGCTATAAAAATCCATGAAGAAACATCATTTTCTCAAGGAATTTCATGTAATGTTATGCTGCTTAGATTGTTTTAAGGACTCACTCCTTGGCAATAACACATTAGCACCATTTCATTGAGCTATCCACCTCTACATTGAGTGGATGTGCTAGGAGTTCTTTCACCATCATTCTCATTTTCTCATTGAAAGGAGAGCAAGTTTGTGAGGGCCTCAAGAGCCTTCCATTGGAGAAAGAAGGGACTCATAGTCCCCTTACTTCATTGTGCTTTGATTTCATCAATTGATCAGCCTAAAAACATTGGTGATATTGGTCTTTTTGTGTTTTATATTTCTTTATCCATATGCTTATAGTTTTAGGTTGTTTTAATTTAATTCTTGCTTATAGTTTTGTTGTTCTTTTCCTAACCCTTTCCTCTACAGCTGTCATGCTCAGCAAGACCCAACTGGGCATGTAAGCACCCTTTATTTGCTCACCAAGTGACGAATTGGGTGCAAACAAAATACATGACCAGAAGTGAGAGAATGTGGAATTCCTCTGGAATTTGATCAGTCTGCTTCACCCGGAGATGGAAAAGAGGCAAGTAAACTTGTCAGTTTCTTGTATACGTTTAAAGAGTTGATTAAACATGAGAGAGATATACAAGAACTACATAATTTGTTCAAATAGTATGAGATAGGAAGGGTAGATCCTTTAATGAATAAATAAATACATCAACTATCCAATAAGAGAAGGACAAACGAGGAACTACACCTGAATGCTCAGATTGGAGAGTATGATATAGAATATGTGGTCCTCGACTTACGGTCGAAGGTCAATGTCATGATGAAGAAAGCCTGGGCACTGATGGGAAAACCTAAGTTGATCTATTCCCTTATGAGGCTTAGGATGGATAACTAACAAGTTGTAAGCCCCTTTGGAAGATAGGAACATGTCCCTATGGACATAGACGAAGGGAGGATGTTTGCATATTTTTAGGTGATTGAGATAGTTGATGACAATTGTCCTTACCCTGCGCTGTGAGGAATTGATTGGGCTTTCAATAATTCCACTGCAGTCAATTTAAAGAGAAGATGAATGACATTTGAAGGATATGTCCTTTGGGTCATTGCACCTTTAGATCCATATGAAGGTCAACGATACACAGATCCCATCAGAGAAGAAGACCGCACATATGAACTAGAAAACATATACAAATTAACAGCCAGACAACATGATTACATTAATCCTATGGCTGATGGAAATTTGAGTTGGCGAAGTGACAATGCATGTTCATCAGATTCAGAAAAATCACTAGAGAAATGGAAGAACAAAATGTATGAAGTATCTACAAGGAGATGTGCTAGATTAACTTGAGAAGTTTGTTGGATCGACACAACGCTAAGTAACTTACCCACCTTTGATGGTCTGAATCCTTTATAAACCTTATTTTCAGACTTTGAAGAAAGTGTACCAACGCAATAATGATTGTTGGTAATGGATGAGGCCTTGAAAGCCACACCAGAAATATGGTGGAGGACACACAAAAACAACATTATAGACTGGGTACAATGTTGTACTTTGATGACACCGTGGTTCTTAGAGAAAGTAGAAAGATGTGAAGTTAGATACACAGGTCGAAGCTGCCCGAAAGACCATGTGCGAAGATGCGAGGAAGCCTAGAGAAGCATTCCTCAAGAGTAGTGGGTGCACAAATTCATTAACACACTGGACACAACCCCTATTAGCTGGTACCTTTAAGAAGAACTCTGCCTCATCACTACAGATTGGGAAGGTATGACTCAGAACTTTGTCACTAGCTTTTTATTCAAAAGACAATATCCTATAGTAGATCAAGCATTATAGATTGTAAGACACAAATTATTTGAGGAGGACTCTAGCCTCCCTTTGCAACAAGAAGAGGATGAATGGACTATGCCTCTCTAGAAACTACAAGGTTGTTACAACATCAATACCGATGAAGACGATGATCCTAGGAAGGTGAACATCGCAGAAATAGAAAGCCAAAGAGATGTGGAAGGACCAAGAGTTGAGCTACAATTTATTGGACAACCGATCAAGATTAAGAAAGTCAATATTGAAACAGAACAAACATAGAAGGTTGCAGCTGTTGGATATTATTGGGATGTTGCCACTATTGACAAGATCACGTAATTTCTACACGAATATCAGGACTTGTTTCCAACCAAGTTCACTGATATGAAGGGAATTAAGGGGCCTATGGGAGAGATGAGGATCCCTTTGAAACCAGATGTAAGACCAGTCAAACAGAGACCCTATAGATTGAACCCTAAATATAAGGATAAAATGAAAATTGATCTCGACCAAAATGTTGGAAGTAGGGATTATAGAACATGTTGAAGAATCAGAATGGATTATCCCTATGGTGTTACAAGACAAGAAGACATGAGAGATCAGGATTTGCCTAGATCTCAGGAAGCTAAACGATTCTTGTTTGCATGACCCCTTCCCTACGCCATTCACTGACAAAGTGTTATATAATGTAGGAGGCCAGGAGATATATTCGTTTACAGATGGATTTTTGGGATACCATTAGATTAGGATTACCAAGGAAGATCAGCATAAAAGGACATTTGCAACATAATGGGGATCCTACCAGTATAAAGTGATGTCATTTGGATTGAAGAATTCCCCAGCCATCATTTCTAGGGTGGTGGTTGAAGCATTCAAGGACTTTCTACATAAATTTCTAGAAGCCTATTTTGATGATTGGATTGTCTTTAGTTTATTGGAAAATCATATTTAATTCTTAAGAATGATGTTGGATAAGTGCAGGAAATGTCATATTTCCATGAACCTGAAGAAATGCATCTTCTTTTCACCATTTGGAGTGTTTTTAGGTCATATTTTATGCAAGCAGGGATTGTTGGTAGATCCTTCTAAAATTTCCATTATAGTTTATTTGCCCCCTCCTACTTTAGTCAAACAGCTACGTGCTACACTGGGACATAGTGGATATTACAGGAAATTCATTATATACTATGCACAAATTACCACACCCATGGAGAAGATTTTGAGGAAAGACTATCAAATTCATTGGACAAAAGAATGTCAGCAGAGCTTCGACACATTGAAACATAAAATGGTTATTGCGCCTATTATGGTTTTTCCAGATTGGAGTAAGGAGTTTCATGTGCATGTCTATGCATATTCCATTGCATTAGGAGTTGTGTTAGCACAATCGGGAATAGGAGACATCAATCACCCATTAGCCTTTGCTAGCCGAAAGCTACCAACAACTGAGATTAATTACACCACAACTCAGAGAGAAGGGTTATCCATGGTGTATCCGCTGCAAAGGTTTTTCCACTGCTTGTTGGGAGTGTTGATATTATGGTAGATGTGGGAGGTATTTACCTCCACGTGTAAACCTGTTGAGAATAGAATATTCTGGGAAGAAAGAAGAAACCCTAATTAGTTGGCTAATAACCCTAGAATACAAGTCAGCTCAAGAGGATAATTTGTATTAGGTTATTCGCCTCCAAGAGAAGAAGTCGACTAAAGGAAATATTATATACTAAGTAAATAAGCACCCAGAATGAGAAGTCGGCCCAGTAATTTTGCCAGTTTTAGTATAAATACAGGAGGCCAATCCTCATTCTCGCAGGCATTCTCATAATTGTAGAATCAACACTTGTGTGCACTACAGTTAGCCAATTTGTGTGCAAGTTTAGAGGAGAGATGTCGTTGCAGCTGTTGCAGCTAGAAGATTTCAGTTTTGGCTTGGAATATCTCTTGGTTATGGTTTGGACTCTCTGATCAACTCTTTCTTGGTGTTTTATCCTTGGAGAAAGATGTTCCACCCTTTGTTTGGTTATCTAGCCTAGGGTTTTATTCCGTAATGATTCTCTGTCAAGGTTAAGGTGCTCGGGGGTGGCTTCAACCTATGGTTGGGTGAAAATAGTTATATTGTCTATGTTTAAATAAGCACATCCATTAGATTCTAATAGGTTATGGGACCACACCTCCTTCATTTAGTCTAACCACTGGAAGGGAGCATATCCATAAGGATATTAATCTCGTTGAAGAACTGCCACTAGGGTTTCTAGCAGGAGTAGTTACCAAAGCACTGCCGCTAGGGTTACTAGTAGGTGTAGTTGCAGAGACCCTAACCCTCTCATTGAGGAATATTAAGTGAAGGTATTGACCTAATTTATAGATATACTAGTGTTCCCTAGCCTACTGCATCTCCTGGTACTCCCAGCAATCAAAAATTTCAATTTTGAGTTTTTGGTCAAATCTAGGGTTGACCTAGTCAAAGAAACCATGACTTACTCTATGAAGTCAGAAAAACAATTTAGATGGGGCTTCTAAATTCAAAGTGTGGAATACAAGGATTTACCTCATCCTTGCCAAGAATAAAGTGTTGGATATCATGAAAGGAAAGATCGTGGAACCAGAGTTTGAAGAAGGAAAAGAGAAGTAACCGTAGAACGTTGCAGTTATGGAGAAGTTCAAAGACAGTGACATCAATGCCATGAGTATCATAGTGGACTCTATAAAATACCACTTGATACCCTACATCTCCCATATTGACTCATCTAAGAATATTTATGATGCCCTAACAAACCTATTATTAGTCAGAAAAATTGGACAAGTAATGAGTTTGAAGAATGAGCTTTGTGACATGAAGATGAATGATGATGACAACTTAACATCATAATTTGTGAGAATCTCTCAGTTAAGAGATCAACTACAAGCTATTTAAGAGATCATCTCAGCGAAGGAACTGGTAAATATAGTACTCAACGGTCTTCCCAAGACATGGGATTCATTTGTCGCAAGTATGAACACAAGGAAGGAGTATCCTACATTCGAAGAATTTTGGACTTGTTGTGCACAAGAAGAATCAAGGATTAGTACAAAAGAGAAACCTCAAAAGAAATATAATGATCAAGCCTTCACAACTAGATTCAATAATTTCAGGAACAAAAGGAAGTTTGGTTCAAGGAAGAAGTCGAATGAAGAGAAAGATATGTCAGAAATACAATGCTTCAATTGTCGAAAGTATGGTCACTAATTATTGTCCCGAGCTTAATAAAAGGAAGGAGACACACGAAGAATCAGTTGTCGAAGAAAATTAACCTTCAAAGAAGATTAAGCAAGATGAAACAAACTTCTTCTTCTAATACAAGGTAAACAACACTCTTCATAGTTCTTGTACATACCATGTTTTATGTACATATCTTGCATATCTATTTCTTAGAAGATAATATGTTCAAAGAGAAACTATACTTATGGAGGAATAACAAGATCAGGATTTCTACAAGTCAGACAATACACATGAAAGGATGAAGTACATCAAAAACCCCTGGTAACAATTCATGTGGAAGTTATTATCAAAATCAATCTTGTAGAAACCTACAAGAAGTAAAGACAAAAAGAAGTCAACAATCAAGAGGAAATTGGAAAAATATTTGCGACACTTTGCAGAAGGCAATAAGGATGCAGACGGGACCGTGGACTCTCCTAGATGGAGGGATCCAATTATATTATCAAAATAAGAACATGAATTCATGCATGAAGCAAGTATTAGGATGGAGCTAATCCTAAATTATATGATCCATTGAAGATAATGAAGTATCTATCCATGGTAGCAACCATGAAAAGTAGCACATGTTCAGTGTGACTTTAGAAGAAGTCTTCCTCGAAAAGAAGCCTTAAAGTAATCCTTGGTTGTCCATCCACATCCATGATACTATGATGAAAGAAAGAAGTTGGAATCTTCAGAGCATGGAATCTATAGAAAAATCCATGAGCTCAAGAGCTAAAAAGAAACATGAGGAAGAACATGAAGATTCCAAAAGAGAAAGAAAAGATAAAACAACCAGTCAATGTATCAAGAATCACAAGACTACCATACTGATATGAACTCACTAAAAGAAATCAATAAAAGGAACTAAAAGTTGTGATGAAGAACAATGTATGAAAGACTTATGAATGAAAGCATTGCAAAATCCAGAACTAGAGGTTTCTCACAGATGGAGGGAGGAGACTATGATGATTTCGTGTTCTAGTAAACCAGACATACCTCTACATGAGCCATTATATTGTCTGCAATATCCATGGGTTGGATTTTACATCGGATGAATGCAAATATTTTTCTCCAGAATAATTGAACAAAGAACACATGTAGAAAAACCTCAAGGCTTTGAGGTATACTAGGAAGCGACTCTTGTATGTAGATGGAAGAATGTTTTGTATAGATTCAAACAACTTGGTGTGGAGCCTCCAATGCACAACAGAAGAGTGGTGAAAAAACTTCTATAACAAAGATAATGTATCAGAATGGTTACTCAAAAACTCAAGGATGATGGATTGCCAATCCATGACAAAGTTCTCATGATGACAGAAGAAGTACCACTTGGATATGTTCCAATTTTGACCCTTTCCACGATGTTATCAACTAGCGAGAAACAAAAGAGTTGAATTCAACTATGATGATCAGAGCTATATGAAGCCTTCAGAAAACCAATGTTCCAGAAAGACCGAAGTACATTGTGATCAAGCATTACATTCTCTGTGATGAAATCCATAAAGGAGAAATGGTTCTCCAATATATATCTTCACAAATGAGCAGATAAGAAAAAGTTTTGGTAAAGCCTATGTTCAAGATGAAAGAGTTTGTGTACTCAAGATGGAGCTCGTGGAGATGACTTCCTTATTGAAAAAGGAAGAGATAACTCCCATATTGGGAGGGAGAACTAATGTGTTATTGATTTATGGACAGTCATTTTTCAATTCGAAAAATGGTCTAGGATGAGCAGTTCCTTTCCAGTTCGGAAAGTGGTTTGAGATTTTTGACGGACAAGAATTTTCCAGTTCGGAAAAATGGTCCAGATCGAACGGTAATTTTCGTAATGAAAATGGTTCGATGTATTTTTGATGTACCATAGACAGTGATTCCCCTTGTGGTTAACATAGGGAATGGTCTAAGACAATATCTCTTCTTGACGGTCACTCTTAGTAGTGGTCAAGAAGACTGGCCCACCTCGTCGAACAGTCATTCTTTTGAAGCTCACATTTGTGATAAGTTTTGAAGAATGGTCTGTTTTGGAGGTTGGTGCAGGACAATGATTTCCTTTGGAAATGGTTCGGACAGTCATTCCCTAGGGAAGATTCATTTTCTCCAAGTTGCACTTTGTTTAGTGCCAGAGGAATGTTCTAGGTTCAACAATCAGGGACACGCATTTCCTAGGGCAGATTTATTCTCTCCAGGTTGCTCTTTGTTTAGTGTCGGATAGGAGATGGTCTAGTCTCATAAATTGGGACAATTATTATTCCTTTCTTGAGAAGAATAGTCTAGTTAGTTCATCATTGATATTTTACCTTCTGAGGGAATATGCTCTTCTAGATCTCATAGATGTGAGTGGAAGAATGGACCATATGACTCAGTTTATATCATAACAATGTTTTCTGTGCAGGTTGATATCAGATGATATGATTGTTATGGAGAATATATGTCTCCGAACAGTAGATGTATACTACTATAGTGGATGTGTTACAATGATTTTGACTATATGTCACTAATCAATTATCTGTGTGCTATTTGGTGTGGTAGTGTACCACTGGATAGTAGTTGTGTACTACTATAGATAGACACAGTTGTGTTCTATTGAATGAAATTGTTTCGGTCGCCTTGAGGACTATTAGTAGTGTTGGAAATGATTATCAACTAGATGGATGATCAATGGACAGAGATTCCCCAGATGGAAAATGTCTAGGACATTTATTCTTATAGGACATATGTATAGATTAGAAGAATGTCTCTTATGTCACTCTGTGGACTAAGTGACTTATCCAACATCATGTCTGATTACTCAGATGGAGTATGGTTTCAAGAGATGATGCAGCTGATGAAACTGATAGTGATGATGGTGCTCATGATCTAATCATGAGTTAATCTATATGAATATATTGATGCTACCGGGTAAATTGTATGTTTGTGCTCAAGACGATTACCTTCAATACCTCCCTAGCTAGGAGGGAGTGTTGATATTATGGTAGTTGTGGGAGGTATTTACCTCCACGTGTAAACCTGACGAGAATGGAATATTCTGGGAAGCAAGAAGAAACTCTAATTAGTTGCCTAATAACCCTAGAAGACAAGTCGGCTCAAAAGGATAATTTGTATTAGGTTATTATCCTCCAAGAGAAGAAGTCGACTAAAGGAAATATTATATACTAAGTAAATAGGCACCTAGAATGGGAAGTCGACCCAGGAAGTTTGCTAGTTTTAGTATAAATACAGGAGGCCAGTCTTCATTCTAGCATGCATTCTCAGAAATGCAGAAGAAACACTTGTGTGCACTGCAGTTGGCCAGTTTGTGTGCAAGTTTGGAGGAGAGTTTTCGTTACAGCTGCTGCAACTAGAAGATTTTGGTTTTGGATTGGAGTATCTCTTGGTTATGGTTTGAACTCTCTGATCATCTCTTTCTTGGTGAATTATCCTTGGAGAAAGGTGTGCCACCCTTTGTTTGGATATATAGCCTAGGGTTTTCTTCTGTAATGATTCTCTTTCAAGGTTAAGGTGCTCAAGGGTGGCTTCGGCCTATGGTTCGGTGACAATAGTGATATTGTCTATGGTTAAATGAGCACATCCATTAGATTCTAAAAGAGAGGTCATTTTAAAATGTTCACTGATCACTCTGCGCTGAAATACCTAGTCAATAAACCAGTGTTGGGGGGGAGAATATGCAGATGGCTTATGCTATTTGAGGAATGTGATTTTGAGATCGTGGTTAAGCTAGGAAGAATGAACAAAGGTCCTCACCACTTGTCAAGGTTGGAACATGGAGAAGAGCCTACTAGTTTGGAGGATACACTGTCAGATACACATCTGCTAGCCATTAGAAAGATTAATGACCACTTTGCAGAAATAGTCCACTTCCTGTCAACAGGAATGACACCTGGTGACTATACAATCACCCAAAAGAAACAACTAGTAGTGTGCGCTGCAAATTTTTCACTTATAGCTGGACAACTATAGAAGATGGGACCTGATAAGATACTAAGGAGGTTTTTTATGGAGATAGAGTGACCATTGATCCTCGTTGAAGATCATGAAGGCATCACAGGAGGACACTATGCAGGGAAAGTAACAGTGCAGAAGGTTGTTAGAGTTGGCCTTTGGTGGCCTACCTTACACAAAGATGCTAAGGACTATTATAGAGCGTGCAATGTATTCCAAAGAATCGGGAAACCATCCAGAAGAGATGAAATTTTGTTAGCACCATAGTTAACCCTACAAGCATTTGAGAAATGGGTCGCTGACTTCGTGGGACCTATTAACCCACCAGGGAAGCACACAAGAGCAAGGTACATAATCATTGCGAGAAAGTACTTGACCAGATGGGCCAAAGAAAGAGAACTTAAGGACTATAGTGCCACTACAACTGCATGCTTCATATTTGATGGCATCATAACTAGGTTTGGATGCCCAAAGATCCTTATGAGTGATCAAGGCACAGATTTCATCAATAAAACAGTTGAAGCCTTGACTGAGGAATTTAACATTCATCATCTAAAGAGAACACCTTACCATCCACAAGCGAATGGGACAGTTGAAGCATGCAACAAAATCTTAGAGACAACGCTAACAAATATTTGCAGAGTGAACAGGGATGACTGGGATTTAAGAGTACCAGCAGTATTATGGGCCTATAGAACCACTTGGAAGAAACTGACCATGCAGTTCGCGTTGGTGTACAGTATAGAATTCATATTCCCAATGGAATACTTGGTACCAAACCTAAGAATTTCTTCCTTTACAGAAATGGATGACACTAATGTTATTCAAGAGAGGCTTGCATAGTTGGTCAAACTAGAAGAAGACCAATTCATTACAGGATTTCACTAGAAGGTTTAGAAGGAAAGAGAGAAGGCCTACCATGACAGACACATCAAGAAGAAGGCCTTTAAGCAAGGTGATCAAGTACTAGTGTATGATAGTAAGTTCATGAAACATCCATGGAAGTTCCAAACACATTGGCACAGACCATATGAGGTTGCCTATGTTACAGAAGGAGGAGTTGCACAGTTGAAGACTTTGAATGGAGAATGGAAGGAAGGTTTGGTGAACGGGAGTCGACTGAAGTTGTACTATGACAACCAGTTGCCTCGCAGCTCTCAGTAAAAGCATGAGGAAAAGGGTTTAGGTACCAGGTGCAGTTGAAACTGGGTACCAGACACAGAAAATACAGTCTGCACAAGGAAGAAAAAGAGGCATAGAGTAGAAATCACAGGGTGCCCTGTGCAGTCTGAAGACGAAGAAAAGTAGAGGGATCAAATCCGAAGTGCCTCGAGATCAGTCACAAGTGAGTTTTGGGGGCCTATTGTCCCTTGGGTATGGAAGTAAGCAAATATTAAGGAAAAAAAGGCAAAATGTGAAATGCGCAGAAGACACGGTGACTGTTACTGGGTCGAAGTAAGCAAAAGACAAGAAAATATGGAGCGAAGTAAGAGAAAGAAAGAAGTTGGACGAGGAGATAAAGGATGACATATCATCAAGGAAGATGGATTGTTGACAACTCAACAAGTGGTAAAATATACCATTGGATGCTTTGGATAACCACGCAAGAAGGAAGGAAAGACAGGCTGGTGAAGCCCTGAAAATGCGGGTCAAGTTGACCTAGGGTTTTGGTATCCAAGGTTTTGACACTTAGGTCTCAGCCTAAGGCTGTTGGTGAGATATTGTGATGTATAAATAAAGGTCAAGAGGACCTTGGATGGGTTTGATTATGTTATGAGGAGAGATTGTTAGTGAGAGGGAACCATTATATTGTGAAATCCTTCTGATATTGTAAGATCTTCATTGGATGCAAAGATCAACCATGCAGCTATGTGCGCAGGGAAGGGAGAAAGAGAGACAGAGAGGAGAAGAAATAATATCTACTAGCTAAGAGTGCAGACAAGAAATATATGCTTCATATTAATATATTATAAAGCACAGTTCTATGGATGTATCCCTAGAGAGAAGGTGAACCACATATATCTTGTGTTATGTGTGTGATTGATTCTCTATTCTTTTTCATTTGATATACTGCTATTTGCATTACTGTGTTAGATCTGATAGATAGTAGTGCGGATAAGAGATGAACTGATAAGTGATATATAAATGTTGTATTGTTCTTGTATTTGATCCACTTGATATCTCCTTTGGTTGTAGACATCTCTATCCTGCAACCCCCTCATAAATTCTTTGGGTGAGACTGCATCATCCTCGCAGGTGTTGCCAAAAGGGCCAGTAGTTAGGGCTTGTTGGTGCACTCTTGGATTTGAACCCTGGGTCTGCTTGCCAACACCTGTAATGAAGTTATTGCAGGAAGTATAGGTATAACTAAATGACATCCAAAGAATAATCAATCAAACTATACAACTGCAACAATCCAGAGAAGAGGTTTATAAGAAAACTCAGGTGATTCAAGAGAATATCAAGAAAATCTATGACAAAAAGACCAAGGATGATTATTTCCAGTTAGGAGATAAAGTACTGAAGTGAGATTCAAGGAATGAAGAAAAGGGTAAACATGGAAAACATGACAATTTATGGAAAGGCCCATTTATAATACATGCCTACAGAGGAAGCAATGCATTTTTTATCAAGGATATGGATGGAGCAGATTTTCCAGGAGGACCCATCAATGGAAAAATGCTCAAGCACTATGTTTCACAAGAATGAATATTTTTCTCACTCATTTTTTTTTTTTTGTAAATAAGAGTTGTATAAAATGCCTTCAAAAAACAGGAATTACAATATCATCAAAAGTTATGAACTGTAAAAAATAAACTACCCCGAAGGGAAACCAGTTCAGCCAGTTGGTTTGAGTAAGCCCATTTCCTTTGCTACCAGTCTAGAAATGACATAAACTTAAACAAATAAATTATAGTCTCTTGTGGGAAACCGAATAAAGCCAACATACAAAATAAGATGAAGACACTTGACTAAACTAGCATGAAGACACTTGTGTTGGTCATATGGTGGGCTTGTAACAGGGCCACACATATAGGGAAGTGGAGTTAGTTTTTGGGTCCATGGATGGTGCTGCTTCATCTTCGAAAATTGTGCCTCCCTCCTCCATGGGCTCGTGCATGGAAATTCTTATGTCGATGTCCCCTCCATCCCATTCCTCTTTGTCTCATATACCTCCCTCCTCCATGGCTTCATGCATGGAAGCTCATGTGTCGACGTCACCTCCAATCCCTCCCTCTTCAACAATTGTTCCCCCACCTCCATGGGCTCGTGCATAGAAATTTCTGTGTCATATTCACCGCCAACCTTAGTGGCGTATGCTCCTCCAACCCCTGAGTCGTCTCCATTTTCTCCCCCTGTGGCTTCGCCCACTCCTGGTGTTGAGTAACAAGACCCCTGCAGAGTTGAGATTAGTTGCAGGAGTGTTGAATTCTTCCCATCCATGAGTTCCATTCAGAACTGAAGGTCATCAAGGCCTTGCCACAATTAAAAGACTAGACCCTGTAGAATTGCAAGGTTGTGCTACAATTGTGAGCCAGGTACTGAGTCTGAGAAAGAGTGAGGCCTAGTTTGAGGTCCAATGAAATATGGTTGCACTCCTAAGTAAGGTTGGTTGGTTGAGATCTCTGTCTGAACTTGTGCGCTTTCTGGTGATTTGGGTGGAACTATAGGAAGTGGATGTGAGGTGGAGGCCAAATCGTATGAAGGCCCCAGGTTAAAACCCAAGGAATTTCCAGAGATCGAAAACCATTCCAGCCAACTTGCGGAGGGAAAGGAAAGGGACGGGACATTGTTGAGAATTTTTCTCAATTGCGACTGAGAATATAGTGAGGAAGGTGAAGCAGGTGGCGAGTTAGGAAATGGTGCAGGAGGGGGTCGAAGAACCACGCTCGGATGACTTGGTTGCCAGACCGATCCAGGCTTGGATTTCACCCTTTGTCTCAGCATGCCTAGGAGACTGAGGGGAAATGGAAACGTTGGAAGGAAGCATAGATAGTGAAGGTGTAGTTGGTGGGAGTGTAAGTTTCAAGAGGTCTCAGCCTTGGAAGAGAACCTTTGCAAATTCGAATTCATGGCTTTGAGCCATCAAAAATATAGTGAGCTTAGGCTAGGCTCACTGAGAGTAATTTTTCCTATGCTTGCATGATCTTGGCTTAAATGCATGAGGGTGGCAGGAGGGTGTGACACGCTCATATCACATGGTCATCGCCATGTTGGCCGCTTCACACCCTCTCTTGTTGAAATTTTTCCTCCACTGGTAGCCCATCCGGGAAGTTGTCGATGGATTTAGATTTATCCTTGCATTGTTGAAGTACGGTGTGTGTCAGGTTGATGGAGGTTTGACAGAGTATCTCTGGTCCTTCCCAGTTCATTCCAATGTTAGCCAATTCGTCAGCAATCTGATTCACCTTCCTCTTTACATGAGAGGGGATGAAGGCCTGATTGGGCTGAATAAGATTCATAATTGACCTCAGACCATGAGAAGTCACCAACATGGCAAGATTCTCTTTGGGTCAGCGCCATTCAATATTTTCCTAAAGATATTGAGAATGACTTGTGAGTCTCCTTCCACAATCATCTTGGTGAAGTTGTGCTCAATGGCCAATTGCAATCCTTTGGTGAGCCCTCATAATTCTGCAACATTGTTTGTGGTGTAGCCTAAGCTTCCCGTAGTGATGAGAAGAATGTTTCCCTGGTGGTTTCGGAAAAACACTGCAAATATGGTCGCCCCGAGGTTTCCCTTGGAGGATCCATCAAAGTTGAGTTTGATAAAGCCAACTTGAGGGGGGGACCAATGTGTGGGGATGTCCCTGATGGATTTAGTTTGAGGAGAAAAAAGCGGCCCTAAATTGGGTTGAAATTCCAATACCTCAAGATGCTTTGCTCCTGAATTGGGAAACTTAGGTCTGTTTTAGTCCAATGTTGTATCCTCATTGTTTCCAAAATGTTGTGGGAGATTTGATTTAAACAGTTTTTCTAGGGGAGATGGTCGTTCCTAAAGATCCTTCCATTTCTTTCCTTCCAAATTTTCCAAGGGATGAAGCCTAGGACAAATTGCCATATACGGTTGAGAATAGGTGATTGGAAAGCCACGTCTCTCCAATATTTGATGGTGGTGTTGATGTTCTCCCTTTTTCGATCCGAAGTGCACATGATTATCGCACATTGATCCCAGACTTGGGTGGTGTAAGGGAATATGTTAAGGAGATGATTAATAGTTTCTACCTCCTCCCTACAAAGAGGGAAAATGGACAGGCCTATGAACCCCCTTTTAGTAAGGTTGTCCCAGGTGAGAATGATTTCATGCATGACCAACTAGAGGAAAAGGATGATTTTTGGCCAATGTTTTAGGGACCAGATTTTGTTCCAATTTTAACTCGGGGGAAAAGGATCAGAGTAAGTCTTGATGGCATAGGCCTCTTGGATGTTGAATGTTCCCCTTGGTGAATGTCCCCATCGTAGGATGTCCTCACCTGTTAGGATGGGGATTTTCTGCACTTTGATTATGTTGTGCCAAGGCGTATGATCCACCTGTACCTCTATATCAAAGTCCTCTCCCATAGATTTCCATCATCTCCTGGTGGTTTCCGCTGGATTGTCCTTCTAGTAGTCCGCCATTATTGTTAGTCCCACTTGCATAGCTGGGGTGTTGAAGGTGTCATCCTAGGCTTCTTTCTCTAAAATAGGTAACTGTTTCCATGAATCCTTCTTGAAGAGGGTTGTTTGACCACTTTGGATTTCCCAGAAGGTGTGATTGATTACAAGTTGTCGATTCTTCTTGGATGTCATCCATATTAGGGAGCCTAGGTTGTCTCTATTCCATCGGATCAGGTTTATTTATGTTGTCTTAGGAGTGTACTTTTTTCTCTAGAGCTTGGCCCAGAGGTCTTGAGGCATTTTCATACATCTCCACTAGATCTTAGCACTTAGGATTTTGTTCATGGTTGAAGGGTCCCTTATTCCCAGACCCCCTTGAGCCTTGGGTCTACAAATCATTTCCCAACTAATCGGTGCCATCTTTTTACCTGTTTTGAGGCCTTTCCAGAGAAATTTTCTTTGCAAGGTTTTGATAGCGTTAAGGAAAAGTTAGGGGTGGCTAGGGATGAGAAGGTATAAACTGGTAAGGCTTGCAGCATGGATTTAAGGAGAATGAGGTGACTGAGGAGACTGAGAGCTCGGTAGGTCCAAGAGGAGAGTCTTTTTTAGAAGGAAGTGAGGAGGTTTTCCCATGAACTATTCCTGAGGGGGTTTTCCAATAGGGGAAATCCTAGGTACTTGGACAAAAGGGAGCTTCAGGTGAAACCCAAGATCTCATAGATGTGGCGTTGAATTGGAATCGAGGTGTTGAAAAAAAATATTTGGGACTTGTCCTTTTTGATGTCCATGCCTGAGGCGTCACAGAAAGTTTGAAGGATGGAGATAAAGGAGTGGGCCTCCATGACTGTGGGGGAACCGATCATCAGAGTGTTGTCGACAAATTGGCTAAGAGATCATAGGATTGATGCCATGCATTGGAAGGCCTTCTAGTGATTTGTTTTCTATGGCAGCCTGGATGGAGCGACTGGGACCTTCTACCATGATAATAAAGAGGAATGGGGATAGAGGATCTCCTTTCCTGATTCCTCTGGTGGAGGAGAAAGGATGAGAAGGGACACCATTGACAAGGGATGAGAAGAAGGCAAAAGAGGTGATGTTCATGATCCAATCTACCCAAGAGGGGTCAAAGCCAAATGCAAGGAGGATCGAACGCATATACTCCCAACTTAACTTGTCAAAATATTTAGAGAGATCCAATCTTAAGAGCATACTTGTAGTGTGGGTCTTCTGCAGGGAGTGGATCACTTCATGCACTAAGATGAGAGTGTCCAGAATTTGTCGACCCTCCACATAACTTGATTTATCTGGTGAGATGATAAGGGGGAGTATAGGCTTGAGTCTTCTTGCTATAACCTTGGTTAAAATCTTGTATATGACGTTGCAGAGAGTGATTGGTCTGAATTGCTTGGGATGGTTGACGTGCTCTTCCTTGGGAATGAGGGTGAGGAAAGTTGCATTGAGGGCGGGAAGAGCCTGACCCGAGACCCTAGAGTCTTCGATGATTTCCCAAACCTCCTCTCTGATCATGTGCCAACAATGGTGGATAAAGTTGGTGGTGAAGCCATTCGGTCCCAGGGATTTACCTTTGCGGGTGTCTTGGAGTGCCTAGTCTACTTCCTCGAGCATGATGGGCCGAAGTAGGGAAACATTATTCTCCTTCGTGATTAAAGAGGGTATGTGTTGAGTGACCCTGGTGATGGCTTGAGATCTTTCCTTCTGTGGTTCTATCAAGAGGGTTTGGTAGTAGGTGACCAACTCCTCCTCTAGATCCTCATGGGATTGGATGATTTTCCCATTGTTTGAGATTCACTAAGTGATGTGATTCGTGTGTCTTCTTTGAAGGTTATACATGTGGAAGAACTTGGTGTTTCAGTCACCCTCCTTGAGCCATTGGATGTGAGACTTTTTTCGCCACAGGATCTCTTCTTGGGATTTTCTTTCTTCAAGTTTTTGGCTTATTGATACTTCCTGAGTTTTGAGGTCCTCAGAAAGCCCTTGCTCCTCGATTTGTCTTTGAGTGATGCCCATTTGGTCTGTTAGTTGCTTTTGGGAATCAAATATGTTGTCGAAGGTTTGCTTGTTCCAAGTCTTGAGCTTCTTCTTATAGTTTTTAAGTTTTTGTTGGAATCTGTACATATTGGAACCGTAAGGTACCTCCACCTCCCTCCACCAGGTGTGGAAATTTTGTTGAAAGTCCGGGTGACTAATCCAGAACTATTCCAGCCTAAAGGGTTTTCAACCAGGGGTGGCAGGTATGTCCAACCACAATTGGATAGGCTAGTGGTATGATCCATGGAAATCAAGTATGCACGTTTCTAGAGATATGCCCTCCAACATGAAGGAGTCCGAGAGAAGAAATCGGTCCAGCCTGCAAGCTATTTGATGGGATTCGGTTCTTCGATTTGTACAGGTAAAGGTTTCATTTGAGGTTTCTATGTCGATGAGGTTTGAGATGTCTATGAGGTTCTGAAAATCTCATGATTCGGGTTCCAGACACCGTGTTCCCCCCTTTTCTCGTCCAGATTGCAGATCATATTGAAGTCTCCTCCCAATATCCATCTGTTCCCCATGGTTAGGGTAGCCAAGTACTCCAGATTTCGAAGGAAGGCTTGATTGTCCCTTGAAATGGTGGGTCCATAGATGTTTGCAAGGTATCTTGGTTTGTTGGAGCCAATGAGTCGGAAGACTACTAAAATGGACCATTTAGTTGTGAAAGCAATTTCCAAAGTGACTGAGTTTGGATTCCAAAGTAAATCCAGACCCTTGGTTGTGCCCATGGCCACCGTGTAAATCCATTTTCCTTGCTTCCAGAAGAAGGGGAGGAGCTTGTCCATATCTTTAGTGGTGCATTTTGTTTCTTGGAGCATCATTATGTTTGGTTTCTCTGCTATGATCATGTCTCGTGGCATCTTTTGTTTACTACAACCGTTAAGTCCTCTTATATTCCAAGAGATGATCTTCATGATGAGGATGGGGAGGGGAGGGGGGGGAAGTTGTCCAAGATTAGATGGATCTGACCAGAGTTAACCATGAAGTGCCCTATCTCTTGAATAAGCTTGCTAGTTGGTTTTCTTCCCCTTTTCTTTTCATTCTTTTTGGATTTGCATTGTTCCTTTTGCGTATTTCCTTGTATTCCCAAGCCCACACTGGATCTGGCAGTGGATTCTGCTGAGGATTTAAGGAAGACCTTGTGGATTTTTCTAAGCTAGTATGGGGGTATGGTATATAGTTTTTGATGTCGATAAGCATGTTTTAGGTGTTCCAGGTCAACGCCCATCAGTTCTTTCTCGTCTAGATCCACCTTGACATCTCCATCCTCGATTTCTGTTTGTTCCATGCTTGTAGTGTTGGAGCAAGTTGGGGGAGTAGTTAGGGTCATATCTTAGGCTTCCTCTTCTTTCCCTTTCCTTGTTTGGTGGGGTGTTTTCTCTATAGGAAGCACCTGTGAGGATGTCGTGTTCTCTGGTTGGTGTTTTATAATCTCATATTGATTGATGGTGGTTGGATCTTTATTTTCCGGGGTGACCTATCTTCATCCTCCTTATTTGCACCTTCCGGGCACCTGACTGAAGCCGTCTTTTTTTTGTATGGATTATGGGTTACCATCTTTTCTTTTTTCATTGAGGGGGTAGTCCCTGAAGAGATTCCCATGCTCATAAGATTTTCTACATATGAACAGAATGTGTTTGTAATCAATGGTTTACAGTCAGTCCTCATCATCATATTCTAGGGAAATAGATCCTGGGAGTATCTTGGAGATGTTCAGGTAGACACAAATGCATGCATAGGAGGTGTGTCTTCTTTGTTTCGTGGCCTCCAAGGATTTGACATACACTCCAATGGTTTTTCCTATGCCGGCCAATACCTCTTCCAGCCAGAACTCCTGCGGCAAGGAGTATAACCTTATCCATACTGGGGCATGCATGAAGTCCTTTGTTTCAGGACTGAACTTCTCAGTACAAAACCTCAATAAGAGCCCCTCCGAGTTGGAAAAATATGGCCGTCCATCAAAAATACGATTTATGTCTTCTAAGTTGTGCAGGATTATGGTGAAGAATCCCTTGGAACCCAGTTGTAGATCATAATTTCCCTTGGGCTTCCACCATTGATGTATCCATTTTACTAGGTCGCGTTCAGAGGGCTAGAGCCCTAAAATTTTTCCCACTAAGGCATAGTATTTCATATATTTTTAGGCTAGAGCCCTAAAAATGTGACGCGCTTGTTGTTGTCAGTTTTTTCCTTGAATCAATATCCATCTCTTTGTCCTTGAATGTGCCCTCGTATAGTAGTTGTGTGCGAAGATCTAGGGGAGGCTCAAATGTGGGGCGTCTGGAACCCCCTCAATTTTTTCCATGCATTGTCGCCTCACTATAGGAGGGGACTCTCAACCCTCCCTTGCTTGGATTCATTGAGCCCCTGCAGGGGTGGCCAAGTGCACCAGAGAAACATAAAACCTAACCCTAGACTTTCGCATGAACTTAGAAATGTATCATTTTTCTCACTCATTTCATTGTAAATACCATTTTACTTTTTATGTCAGGTGTGGGTGATTTTCATCAGTGGTTGAAGCTCGGATAGAAGTCCCTAAGCCCCTAATCAAGATCATCAGATTTACATTTATAATAAAACAAATCAGAATGCAGAAAAAGTACGGGAGAAGAAGATTCAAGGCAACATGTAGCTAGTTCTTGGCACCTCACAAGGAGAGCACCATCCCGGAGTGGAGCCACTGTTATAACCCTGTATTTCATAGGATCACCTGATGATTATAATTTCTTCCTCTAGTCATATTGTGTTGTAAATAATATTTTATTCTGCAAATGATTTACAAAAAGAAAAAGAAAAGAAAAGAAAAAGAAAAGAAAAGAAAAAGAAAAAAGAAAAAGAAAAAGAAAAAAGAAAAGGAAAAAGAGGGCATAAAAATAAAAATAAAAAGAAAATATAAAACTCCATGAAAATAAACTTGGTTTTGACTCATACTGTATAAACATGATCACACCTTTTAAATTTATGTTGATAGGTTAGTGAATAAATGTGGTCAAACAGTCTAATCTTAGCCAAATTAGTTAGGTTAGAGTAATAATTAATCCAACAGTCTAAGATGGATTAATGTGATAGTTCAATAGGTTAGGAGTTAGGTTAGTGTTGCTCATTTCATTAAAAAATTGCAAAAATATTGTTAAAATCCCTTTATTTGAGTTTATTTGATGTTTTTAAGATTAGGAAATAACACCTTGGTGAAAAAATAAGAAAGGGTAAGCCTAGCGCTACCCACCTCATGATTTTATCCTTAGTTTCTAGTGGACATGAATATTTGTCATGTTTCAACTAAAAGGCACACAAATTCTATCCACAACATCAAGCAGCACCCAGATCAACAACCATCAGTTCTTTT
>ML798038.1:59487-74424 GCA_009831015.1 Picea engelmannii | reverse complement strand
TGCCTTTAACTGGGGGGGGGTTCAAAAAAAGAGTTTTCCCCGGCATGAGCCATGCATAACGTGTCAACCTCTCATCATTTCGAAACCCCCCTCTCAAATCCACTTACTTCCTACCTCCCCCTCTGAAATCATTCCTAACCACCTACCCAAAACAACCCACCTCACTCTTCCACTGTACCCCACTGTACCCCACTAACTCTTGTCACACGTCACACCCCACATACTCGTTGGCCAATCAATGCCTTCCCCGTGACTGTTATTCATCTAGTCACCATCCTGTTCCATAAAGGAAACCTCCATGTACTGTTTAACCCCGTTTCTTCACCATTGCTACACTATTTGCAAATCCAGACACTGTAGACAATGCGCCAAATCTAGGTTTTGAGCCAACTTCCACCAAGATACACTATCGAAATATGCCATTAATCCGGATAACTAGAGTCATCCATTATTTCACCTTTATATATCTATTATCCATGGCTCCCAAAGATAAATCAAATCAAACATCATAAAATCCATTTCTTCCCCCTCTCGTCGACCTGGATCATGTTCCCCTGGCAGACAAAGACTACAAAATTACAGAGATGAAGTGTGAATTCAACTTCTTCGAATTACACTTCTAGATAAAGGATATTTTCTTGGATCAAAGTGATGAAATTGGACTCTGGGAGTCCAATTTTCCCTTCTACATGTTTCCCTGGACCTTCCACTTCCCAGAATTTTCCCTAAAATGTCAAGCTTATTATCTTCCCGTCCAAAGGGCCATCGTATCTTCGTCTAATGAAGCCATGTTCATCATTACCCCCAAAGCCAACAATCGAATGTTACATATCACAAGAATTGACTCTGCAATCCCTTTCTCTATTGAATTCTTGAACGATCTCTATCAGAAACTCTCCTTCCCCCAAAGATCCCAAATTTTTGAAATCTTTCTACCAGAAGATGCCCAATTGCCTAAGAAAAACCCTCCCTATCCATCTTCCATATTCTTTGTCAAGGAAAACCAAATTATTTCTACACTCTGTTACCTATTAGGATATTTTTTGGATGAATGGTTAGATGAACCTATCTTAGGTTTTCTATCCATTTTCTCCACAGAAGAAAAAGCCACAGTCAAGTTTGATTTCAGTCAGTTTTTGACTAACAACATACATGAGCAGTTTTTCAAATTCTCAACAGAAGGAATGTTCAGGTATTCCTCAGTGTTGGTGTACCTATTCCTGTTCTTTCAGTCAGATAGATTCTCATTTGATCTCCATAAATTAGATCGGGAAGGAAACCCCCAATCATTGACTTCATGGACCTCACTAGTGAGGAAAAATTCCACTAAGTTCATTGATCAATTCTATCATCCAGTGGTTTGCATGATCAACAACATAATAGATACAAGAATTAATGAAGAATTCCAGATAATTATTCACCTCTCTGACTTGTCCAAGATAGGAGATTGGCATCTGTACCCTAACCATATTGAAATCAAAGTATATGGATGTGAATTTACACAATATAGACTCCCAAAGTATCTCCATGTTAGGATATTTACATTGGAATATATCAGGAAGCTGGTAAACTATGATGAGATCCATTTTGTATTAGTTAAGAAGAAACAACAACTCAGAATCAAAGCCCAACTTGGTTCTTTCATATGAAACAACATAACTACAAGAGAAGAGGCTGGAAACCTATTGAAACAGATGAAATTCACTTGGAGCTTCACCTGTAATTATGACCCATTTTTGTGTCATATCATAACTCAGGGTCAAACAAAAGAGCACTCCTTATGCTCATGTACACAAACCTGAAGTAGAAAAATATATGAATCAGACAAATTTGCAAGAAAATACATTGTTGGAAACAGAAGAACAACCTCCCCCTATCACTGCTTCACATACCAATAAATCTCAAGTATAAACAGAAAAGAGAGCAACGAAATAGGTTTCCCCTTCAGTCACAGAGGTGTCAACTGAATATTTTCAAGTTTACAGGAAGAGGGATAAAAATAGTCACACACCATACCTTCTTAAAGAAGGAGAAATGCAGTCCACCATAGTCATGGAGGGACCACATTCCTCGACATTCATAGGTAGTTAGTTCATAGTGTCCACATCTTCATCCAAAAAATAAACATACACTACTATGTCAAGCGAGTCCTCTCATGAGCCAACAGGGTCAAATATTTTTGACAAATACAAATAGATTAAGCCAAGGAATGAACTCCTAAATAGAAACACATATGCTCAGTTTTGGAAGCAGACCTCTACTGCCCAGCATAGACTACTGTCAGCATTCGACACAGACAAGGGAAGAATGCAAATGGCATTCCTACAAGAAAAAGTCCCTCATCCCATGACAATTGTTGATTATAACAATAATTCTTTTGAGTTTGATGTGAAGGAGGTCCATCCAGTGGACCAAATGGACATGAACAGGAAAACAAGGGAAATGATATTCTCCACTCTAACAAACACCTCATTGATTGCTTCAAAATTGCAGGTATCTATGAATAACATCTAATCCCAATTGAAGCTTGAGAAGATATCCTCTTTTTCCAAGGACAATAAGATCAAATCCTTATAAGATTGGGTGCTAAATATTGGGTATGACCTATCGAATGTGAAGGAAACTGAAGAATTGTTGAAGAAGAAAAATTTTGATATAGCCTCCTTGAGAAAGCAATTGAATCTTCCAGCCACTGAGGATTCACAAGAAAAGGAGATGGTTGAAAGTGAATGGCACAAATAGGAGATGTTGAAGCTGATCATGGAGCAAAATGCACAGATAGGAGAGATGGAGGCTAAGTTGGATAAATTGATCAAAGAGAAAGAATAGAATGTGTAGATGGATTTTATTCCACTGGAAGCACTCCCTCTGAAATGAGTTAGTACAACAACAACAACTACAACAGTAGAGATTCCATCATCTATCCCAGTGAAAGTTCTAGATGCTTCTGAGAAGCTGGTGAAGTATATGGAAGACATGTCCCTTCAAGGGGAGGAGATCAGAAAGTTGCAAGAAGAGGTAAAAAGCCTCCAAGACCTAAAGTCTATGTTCTAGTCCAGCTATCATGTAGAAATGCATAAATCTCAGAGACACAGTCAACAACTACAACAGCTACAAAAGGATACTTTCATGTCCAAGACCTTATCTAAGGCCAAGGAAAACATCTGGATGGATATCAACAAGTTTATGGCATAAATATGGCCATTCATACAAATCATATTTGAACAACATGAACTGGTACAGAAGGCCAGAGAAGAAATTGATAAATAAAGAGAAGAGTTAGGAGAAAGACTTACATAACTCATCAAGTTCCTAAATTCCAAAAACAAGTAGGATTAAGAAGCCTTGGAGATTGAAGATAGGACATAGACTATCCTTGAGGTCAAAAAGGTCTTGACAAAGAAAGGATTGATGCTACAACTAGAGGAGAAGGCTCAGGTGATGGACATTGGAGTTCAAATATTTTTTAGCAAGATTGAAGTACTACACAAGAAAGGTCTCCCTGGACTACTAGTACTCAATGAAAATCTAATCACTCTATCAGATTACAAACAAAATATCAATACAATGGAAAAGGATGGTTCCAAGTTTGCAGGTATACAGGGAAGAATTTCAGGAAAACATTTATTAGAAACATTACAGTTGGACCTGAGCATCTAGTATGATATAAAGCATATTCTCCACACAAAGCCCACTTTTTCCAAGTATACTGAGATGGACAAGATATACAGAAAGTTACTCAAGGTTTCCATCCTTAGTAAAAAGATATGGGAAGATTTATGTTCTTTACTTGAGTAAAGGTGATTTGGAGATTCGATTCAGCATGGAGCATACAGGAAATTCAAAGATAATGAGTCACCAACTACTTCCACAAAATCAGAACCAAGGATCCAAATAGAGAAACACAATTCCTATATTATGTAATATGAGATCTAGTTAGTTATAGTTTTCCTCCATATTATCCTAGTCATTTATGACAGGATTTGTTGTAAAATATTGTATAAATACTTCTTCCTTTGAAGTATTGAGGGTTGATTTTTTCACCCAAGAACTATTGTGTAATATTTCCAAAAGGATTAACCAGTAATAAAACAGGTTATTCACAGGATTCTTGTGTCAGATTGTTGGCGATGACTCTCCTTCTTTGTTGAATTTTTTATTATTCTCACTGATCATTTATGTATTTCAGATTCTAATCGTTAAAAGGAAGTCAATAGAATATAATCTATATTGTATACTTTGTCTCTCGTCTTTTAATGTTCTATATGTTTTTCATCTGATATTGAGTAAGGGAATTCTTAACTGCTCCTTTTCTTGGTGGATTTCTCATCTTTTTTGTCTTATCCATCTCATTTAAACTCAATAGATCCAATCGTTTTACTAAACTTCCCTATGAAGAAACTGTATAAAAAGATTTATCTTATTCTAATCTTTAATACAAACCCCATAGCCCAATGGAAATTTAATGCATTCTTTCAACCAACTTTTACAAACAAACAAACAAATTCGGACTATCATAACTAGCCTAGGATTTAAAATCTAAATGAATCTAAATCATACAGAGAGATCCCTCTTTGAAACTGGCAGGGCTAGATCCCAGTATCAAAAGTGGCTTTGATAGTTACCTCTGTCAATTTATTCTACCCTTGACAACCTTTGGGAATTACAGAGTGTTAACACTCAACAAGAGCCTAAAACTCTTTAAACTTGTCAAAGACTTCATATTTATTCCTAAGGAAATATATCCAAGTATTCCTCGAGAAGTCATATATAAATGAGACATATTACATAGATTTTCCCAATGATGGAATCGAAACAAGTCCAAACGCATCACTGTGAACTAGCTGTAAATTTTCTTTTGCCCTCATTGCACCAGAGGGGAATCTTACCAGATTCTTCTTCCCATATACACAATGTTCACATAAATCAAAATCTAGAGGGAATTTAGGCATACCTTCAACCATACTTTTATCATGTAGTAGTCAAAGACCCTTCTCTTTGATATGTTGATGAAAACCCCTCCCCTCCTATGGGGGCTTGCGCGACCTCTGACTCTAGGATAGATTTACAAAGGAGTCAGATTAGCTCTCAGGTTCCCACTGAACCCTTAGAATTATTTACCACGGACATTTTCTTCCTTACCTGCGCGTAAATTTGGATTCATAAGGGTCTTTTTACTCCAGCAGAGTCTTCACATGACCTCAGACCAAAACTCGGTGCTTAATATTTTGAAAGCGACAACTTTGGCACTCTGGAGCTTTGGGCTTCGGGAGTTCTTCCCTAAACACCTTCCAAAACCTCTGAATGTCGAACTGAAGAATTCCAATACTGGCACTTCGACACTTCAGGCTTCAGGAATTCTAACCATAACAACTTCCAAATATTTTGAATGTCGAATTGGCAAATTCCCAGACTGACACTTTGGAAATTTGGGCTTCGGAAGATCAGCCAGCACAACTCTTAGAACCTATCAAAGACTTCATATTTATTCCTAAGGAAATATATCCAAGTATTCCTCGAGAAGTCATATATAAATGAGACATGGTACATAGATTTTCCCAATGATGGAACTGAAATAGGTCCAAACACATCACGTTGAACTAACTCTAAAATTCCTTCTGCCCTTGTTGCACTAGAGGGGAATATTACTGGATTTTGCTTCCCATATACACAATGTTCACATAAATCAAAATCTAGAGAGAATTTAGCCATACCTTCAACCATACCTTTACTGTGTAGTAGTTGAAGACCCTTCTCTTTGATATGTTGATGAAAACCCATTCCCCTCCTATGGGGGCTCGCATACCGTCCGAATCTAGGATCAATTTACAAAGGAGTCAGATTGGCTCTCAAGTTGTTAAGGTCCTAACCCGCACATAGGTAGATCAATGTATTCGGATGTAATAAAGGTCAATATTAATAAGGCCTTTCAATAAAATAGAATAAGGCAGATGTAAGAATACCTAATAGAAGCTTCCACTTCTAGAAGGATCTTCCTCTAGATGCTTCTCTTAATAGACATATTTAGTATAAATAAGGGGCGAGGGTATGAGAACCCTAGCTTGGAGATTATTGTAACAGAGTGTTGCTCGACTGGAGGTTGCCCCCTCAAAGAGGCCTGTGAACATTTCTTTCTGAATCAAAGTGCTTTTTCTATTGCTATTTCATATATCATTTCTATGTATTGTGAAGATTATGCTGAATATTTTACTGTTATTCTGCCATTTCTAGCATTTCATTTCTGTTCTGCATATTTTATATATCTGGTATCTTGCAAGTGGTATCAGAGCACTTTCCTTGGCAGAAATTGTGGGTATTTTTTTCATGGTAGAGACGTATTCCGACGTCTTTAAGCCACAGAGATCTGTCATTACGCGCATAAACCCATGGTTGAGAGATTCATACACGCAAGAAATACAAGTGGTTCTTAAACGCACATCTGTTGGTCACCCTTGTAACCCCTGTTGGTACCCCTTCGAGTGGTAGTGCATCAGACAATACCTGTGTACAGATGAGCCTAGATTTCCTGAAGCTCTCTTTAGATAAACCTATCGGTCGCCAGACTACTATAGTGTCACCGAGAATAGCACTCGAGAAGATACTCTCTAGTACCTAGGTAGTCGGGTAGTACAGATAAGGGTACAGTCTATCCTCCTTAGTTAGTGCCCTAAGATATTGGGCCGAATACTACTGTTTGACCCCGCACGTATATCAGAGAGCTATAGCATAGGGCAAACCCTTGTCTGTAGAACCCTTGAATACCTAACCCTTGGGGAACATAAACAAATTAAACCAGCGAGATCTATTGATGCGCATCTGTGTTCAAGTTTCTGAGTAAATACTCGTTGGTTTAGAATTTGGGGATTTTATCACTGCAACATTCTTCAGACCAAAGTATAACCCCACAGCTGTAAAAAAAAAAAAAAAACCCTGGAAATTGTTTCACCATTATTTGAGACCTATTCCATTAGATTCATCTCTTCTCCCTTATCACATTCATCCATATCATTTTTATGCAAAAATTTCTGACCCTGCCCACTCCCTTTTTAGTTCACCCATCCTCATGGCCCATACCAGTAGCCAAGAACTAGAGTCTCGCTTCAACACCTTGCAATCTGGTTTCCTCGAGACCCAACAAGAAGTACAACAAATCAGTGCTACTATTTCCTCCCATGATGCCTCCATAAATGCATCCGTAAATGTAGCTGTGCAGTCTGCAATGGCGAAAGTCAAACACGAAATGACCACCCATCTTGAATCTGTCTTTGCATCACTCTGCATCAAACTCAAGATCCCTACCGATGACTCTTTCTTGATTCACATAAAAGGACTGAAGGTGAAACTTCTTCCCATTCCTTTCAACCCCATCACTTTCAAAGGGACATATGCCTTCTGCGGGTGGATGTAACCAAATTTGATGGCTCGGACCCCACTGGTTGTGTCACCCAAATGGAGCATTATTTCTCTCTCTACAAGATTACATATGACATGGCCAAACTCCGATATGGTGTTCTCCATCTAGATCAAGAACGCTGGAAATGGTGGCAATGGACAAAAACTTCCCGTCAAGGGTATATTGCTTGGACCCAATTTGTTGCTGAGCTTTATGAACGCTTTGACACTGACACCAACCATTTGGGCCATTTGACAAAATTGAAGCAATCAGGCACAATAGAAGACTTCATAGCTGCATTTGAGTGTCTGGCTTTTCAAAAAGAGGGCATGATTGATGCTTTCTTTTGAGAGTGTTTTATCAGTGGCCTCAAGGAGGAGATTCGGGCCCATGTCCTCATGGCTCGACCTACGACTTGGGTGGAGGCTACCAAAAAAGATAAAGAAGCACAACAAATTGTTTCCTCTCAAAACCGTAAGCCTTTCTTTATCCCTCGCCCTAAACCAGTAAACCCCACTACTCCCTCCGCCCCATTAAAAATCCAAAAATTGACCAGGGATGAAATGGATGAATGCCAACTCAAAGGCCTTTGTTATAATTGTGATGACAAATATTTCCCAGGCCACAAATGTAAGGAACAAAATCTCTTTATGGCCATCTCTGAGGATATTCGGGAAGAAGAAGTTGACACTCCCCATGTGTCCGAGTCACCATAAATCTCTGATATAAACCCTCCCTCCGACCCTCCCGAAGTGGAACTAATAATTTCCCTCAATGCTCTCACCAGATTCTCTGCCCCCCAAACCCTCAAGTTAATCGGTTACATCAAGCATCGAAAGGTCATCATTCTAGTTGATAGTGGCATCACCCACAATTTTATTCATCGTCGCATTGTCCAAGAAACCCATTGCTACATCCATGTTGTCAACAATTTCCAAATCATGATTTCCAATGGTGGTTCTATGAAATGTGGCAAGCGCTGTGAAAATGTGCATCTCCAAATAGGTGACTACCACCTCAAATCCCATATATTTTCTATTGACATGGGCAGTTGCGACATTGTGTTGGGTGCAAACTGGCTAAGGACTTTGGGTCCCATTCTCATGGATTTTCAGAAATTAACCATGCAATTTGACCAAGGAGGCCACCAATATAAATTTCAAGGCATCACTGTTGGTTCACCTGAGGTCATCAATTCTCATCGCATGGAAAAACTGCTCAAAAAAGGTCATTCTGGTGTCATTGCCCAACTCCATGCCATACAAGCCACAGAGACCCCACCAGTGCCCCAAGACCTCCAAGCCCTCCTTTCTTAACATCAAACGGTATTTTCCACTCCCCAAAGACTCCCTCCTTCCCGCGGTGTCCATGATCATTCCATTCCCCTTGTCCCAGGAAGCCTTCCCCCCAATATACTTCCATATCGCCACCCCTTTGCACAAAAAAATGAAATTGAAAAAATGGTCCAGGAACTTCTTCTTGCCGAAGTCATTCGTCCTAGTACGAATGCTTACTCCTCTCCGGTCGTCATGGTACTGAAGAAAGAAGGTTCTTGGAGAATGTGTCCTGACTTTCGTGCTCTCAACAAACTAACCATCAAAGACAAATTTCCCATTCCTGTCATTGATGACCTCTTGGATGAATTGAGTGGTGCCCAATTCTTCACCAAACTTGATCTTCGCTCGGGCTATCACCAGATACATATGAAAGAGGCTAACATTCCCAATACAGCCTTTCGCACTCATGAGGGCCACTATGAGTTTTCGATCATGCCCTTTGGTTTGTGTAACACCCCCTCCACCTTCCAGAACCTCATGAACAATGTCTTCCGCCCTTTTCTCCATCATTTTGTCTTAGTTTTCTTTGATGATATCCTCATATATAGCAAAACCTGGACATACCATATTACTCATGTGAATCAATTTCTTTGCCTACTCTCTCAGCACCAGCTTTTCCTAAAACAGTCCAAATGTGCTTTTGGTGCCTCAGAAGTAGAATACTTGGGTCATCTATTGGGAAAGGATGACGTCAGGGTGGACCTGAAAAAGATTGAAGCTATGCAAGACTGGCCGCACCCAAAGACTCTCAAAATCTTGCGTGGATTTTTGGGCCTCACAAGGTATTATCGCAAGTTCGTTAAGAACTATGGAAAGATTGCAGCACCTCTCACGACTCTCCTAAAAAAGAACTCTTTCACTTGGACTCCAGTAGCTGCTCAAGATTTTCAAACCTTGAAGACGACCATGTGCACCAATTCGGTTCTGGACCTTCCCGATTTCACAAAGACCTTTGTGTTGGAATGTGACGCCTCAGGGAAAGGACTTGGCACTGTCCTTATGCAAGAGGGTCGACCTTTGGCCTTCAATAGCAAGCAACTGTCTGAAAATAATCTGGGCAAACCCATTTATGAAAAAGAAATGTTGGCGATTCTGCATGCAATTGAGTTGTGGCATCCGTATCTCTTGGGGAAACGCTTCCAAATTAAGACAGACCATGAAAGCCTCAAGTACTTTTTGGAACAATGCATTTCCTCCCAGGAACAAGAAAAATGGGTGGCTAAGCTCTTTGGATATGATTATGAGATCATTTACAAGAAGGGAAAAGATAATTTCGTGGTGGATGCACTGTCCCGAAAATATGAAGACGAAGGATCCATTTTTTCTCTTTCCTTCATTTACCCGATTGGCTCCAAGCTATGTGAGAGGAATGGCTTCAAGATCCCAAAAGTTCGCATCTGATCCAGCAACTGCAGAACAAGGCTCTGGCTCCTCTAGGGTACTCCTAGCTCCAGGATGAGCTTCGATACAAAGGTCGCTTTTATTTAAGTAAAACATCCAATCTCAAATCCACGGTGCTTTCTGAGCTTCATGCTACACCCACAGTGGGGCACTCAGGGTTCACCAAAACATATGACCGAGTCAAACGTTCTTTTTTCTGGGATGGTATGAAACATGACATCCGTAAGTTTTTCGTTGAATGTGAGGTGTGTCAACGCAACAAGGGAGAAACAGTCAAATATCCAGGCACCCTCCAACCGCTTCTGATTTCCCATGCTATTTGGAAGGATATCTCTGTGGACTTTATTACAGGCTTACCCAAATCGGGGAATAAATCAGTCATAATGATGGTGGTGGACCGCCTTTCCAAGTATGCTCATTTTTTTGCTCTTCCCCACCCATTTACTGCATCCACGCTGGCTCAAATTTTCATGGACCAGGTCTTCAAGCTACATGGCATGCCGCACTCTATTGTTTCTGATCGAGACCCCACTTTCACAAGCAATTTTTGGAAATAATTGTTTAATCTACAAGGCACACAATTGCATCTCAGCTCAGCTTATCATCCCCAAACGGATGGTCAAATGGAAGTTGTCGACAAGTGTTTGGAAATATATTTGAGGTGTTTTGCCTCTGAAAAGCAACACCAGTGGGATCAATGGTTACCCCTCGTTGAATGGTGGTACAACACTACATACCATACAACCACTCGCATGACTTGTTTTGAAGCAGTATATGGACAGAACCCACCTTCAGTTCTCTCATACTTACCGGGTACCTCGAAGGTCCAGGTGGTTGACCAAACACTTACAGTCTGAGATGATATCCTTCGTACCCTTAAAGAGAACTTGGTCATAGCACATAATAGAATGAAGCAGCAAGCAGATCAAGGTCTCTTTGAGCGTCAATTTGTAGAAGGGGATCGGGTGTTTCTGAGACTGCAACCATATAAGAAAACTTCCCTCAAGGCCGATCATTGTCATAAGCTAGCACCCAAATTCTATGGCCCTTACACAGTTCTCAAGTGTGTGGGACAAGTTGCATATCAGCTAGCTCTGCCCAGTCATTCGAAGCTACATCCCGTTTTCCATGTTTCATGCTTGAAGAAGGTGATTGGAACCAGGTGCCAAATTCAAACCAGCCTTCTAGATTTAGCTGAAGAAGGATCCATTTGGCTACATCCAGAAGCAGTTTTGGACCAGTGTGAGCATCACCTGCGTCAGAGAACAATCAAGGAAGTGCTAGTATAGTGGAAAGATATGACTCCAGCAGATGCCACTTGGGAACCAGCTACCATTCTGCAGCAGTTTCCACATCTCAAGCCTTGAGGACAAGGTTGTTTTTAAGGGGGCGGACATGTTAAGGTCCTAACCCACACATAGGTAGATCAATGTATTTGGATGTAAGAAAAGTCAATATTAATAAGGCCTTTCAATAAAATAGAATAAGGCAGATGTAAGAAGACCTAATAGAAGCTTCTACTTCTAGAAGGACCTTCCTCTAGATGCTTCTCTTAATAGACATATTTAGTATAAATAAGGGGTGAGGGTATCAGAACCCTAGCTTGGAGATTATTGTAATAGAGTGTTGCTCGACTGAAGGTTGCCCCCTCGAAGAGGCCTGTGAACATTGCTTTCTGAATCAAAGTGTTTTTTCTATTGCTATTTCGTATATCATTTTTGTGTATCGTGAAGACTATGCTGAATATTTTACTGTTATTCTTCCATTTCTAGCATTTCATTTTTGTTCTACATATTTTATATATCTGGTATCTTGCACAAGTTCCCACTGAACCCTTATAATTCTTTACCATAGGCCTTTCCTTTATTACCTATGCAGAAATTTGGATTCACAAGGGCATTTTTACTACAGTGAAGTCTTCACATGACCTCGGGCAAAAACCTGGGGCTTATATTTTGAAAGTGACAACTTTGGCACTCCAGAGCTTTGGGATTTGAGATTTCTTCCCTCAACACCTTCCAAAACCTCTAAAAGTTGAACTGAAGAATTATGATATTGGAACTTTGGCACTTCGGTATTCGGGAATTCTAACCGTAACAAATTCTAAATCTTCTGAATGTTGAATTGGAAAATTCCCATAATGGTGCTTTGGAAATTCGGGCTTCGGAATATCATCCAGCAAAACTCTTCAAATCCTCCGAACATCAAACTAGCGAACTCCCAAAGGTTCAAGGATCAACAATGCACACTTCCCCAACAACCAATGGCTATGATCTACTCCATAACTCTAGGCTTCGAGGGTTCCGAGACTTCAACACACACTGTTTCTTGAATCACTGAATGCCAAAGTGGCAAAAGGTAGGGATCCACGGTCCATGTGTCACTGATAATGAATGGTCTGGATTTACTTCGGGATTCAGGACTTCAGGCCTTTTCATGCCAAAGTAATTTTGACTCACAATCCCTTAGATAGCAGGACATCTAGATACTCGTTAATCCATGGATACGTGTCCCCGTCAACTAATGGTGCATACTTTCTTCAAACTTTAGGGCTTCGGGGAATTTTCCCCCTTTACAACAAACACATGAAAACTTCCGAAGCAGTGAAGTCTGAAAGAATCAAGGGTTTAACCCTCATGCTTCTTACCTGGATCCAATGGATGTGAGGGATTTTTCCCTCTCCTGAATAGATCTTGTTCGTCCACCTTGAAACAAATATATTTTTCTTTTCCTTAAGACTTTTCACTTGAAGAACTTGGACTCAGGTGCACACCTTGCGCTATCTCTCCTTATATATTTCTCAACACTTAACGACGTGTTGAATCTATGCACTCCTTGCAACAATCTCCCTTCTGATATGTTATACTCCTACAAGTATAGGCACACTCCTTACACTAGATTGACATAAAACTTACACAATCTCTCATGAGCTTCTAAACTTGTAGTATTTTTTCCTCCACACTCCTTGCATGGGCACTCTACACTCCTTTCATCGATATTTCAAAAGAGAAACAATTGAAACTTAAACAAACATTAAGGATTCATTCAACAAGACATTTAGATGCATACACACACATAAATCACAAAGATTAATAACACAACATTTACTCAGTTACTAAGAGACAAATAAGCTCAAAAATATGAAATCATTTTTCTCTTCTTCTATATTCCTTTAGAAAATATTTACAAGGACTTCAAAAGCTTTCTGCAACTCTCATCTTCTTTTCTCAATAACTGCAACAACCTCATTTGGGCATAGATTACATTTATTTATACATGAGGGGGCTTCTCGATCCTTCCCTTCAGACTATCTGAGTGCTTTCATATCATAATTAAAGCATCCTACCACTAAGACTTATTAAAATAAATGAGTATTACAACCGAGATATGATTCGATGCTCAAAATCTGTACATCCTCCAAAAATTAAAGACAAATACAATCCCCTTACAACACATATAATGGCTCAAGCTTCAAGACCTTATGAGAACTTTAATTACAATTCTTTTCAAACTTTAAAGTCACGATCTCTCCTTGGAATCCAAACCAGTTTAGTGCGCTACATCGAATGCTAATTCGTGCTCCACATGCCTCATTAATTGACAACGGTGATGCTCCTGCATCATATGCCCCACTCTTTAATGCCACAACATAACATTTTCTCCAAATACTGTAGGAGTTATAACTTCTTTCTTATTCAAATCCAATATCAGGAACAATGTAACTATTACACCCATCACTAATAGTTCTTCCTTCCATCTTATACAGAGTTCCAAACTGAACTCCCTTCAGCAACACCATTTCTCCTTGAACCATCCTACAGGTTTCATTTTAAAATATTTTTTTTAGCCCTACATCATCCATTTTTCTTACATAGATTAAATTTCCGGCCAATCCTAGGATGTGAAGAACACTGGGTAGTGTTCTAATCCTTTTATCTATGAGCCACAACTTGAATTATCCTTTTCCTATGATTTAGGTTCTCGAATCATAACCTAGGAAAACATTATCTCCATCATACCTTTCATATTCATAGAACCACTCCCTATGGGGAGTCATATGAAAGGATGCAACTGAGTCAACCAACCATGCCTCATGTTCTTCATGTGTTCTTGAAGAAGCCAAGTACACATTCCCTCCTTCTTCCTTGGAGGTATTTTCTTCTTTATAAGCAGCTTCCTCAAATCCCTTCCTTTTCTCAACTTTGGATATACATTTCTTATTGTAGTTCCCTTATTTTCCACATCTCTAACATACCTTTAAAAAAATTCCTAGAGATTTATATATACCCTTACACATAGATCTCCCACTTGAGTACTTAGATACATTTCTTTCCTGGGAGCATCCTCTTGCAAATAATGCATTTGCGCTCTATCCTTCCATGTTCTTCTGTCTCATCTCCTCCAACAACAAGGATGAGACCACTTCATCAAAATTAAAGGCAATTGTATTACTACCTATGGCCACAACCAGACTATCCCACAAATCTGGTAAAGAGCACAATAAACTTATACACTTATCTTCATATGAAATTTTAATCTCAATAGATACTATGCAAGATACCAGATATATAAAATATGCAGAACAGAAACGAAATGCTAGAAATAACAGAATAGCAGTGAAATATCCAGCATAATCTTCACAATACACAGAAATGATATACGAAATAGCAACAGAAATAGCACTTGAACAGAAATAGCACTTGATTCAGATAGCAATGTTCACAGGCATCTTCGAGGGGGCAACCTCCAATCGAGCAACGCTCTGTTACAATAATATCCAAGCTAGGGTTCTCATACCCTCGACTC
>ML798038.1:19309-32832 GCA_009831015.1 Picea engelmannii | reverse complement strand
TTCTCAGCTCAACCTCTCTCTTTCTCTCTCTTGTTCTCTCAACAAGAATGCTGCAACTTTCTTGTTCTTGGCATCTCACCAAGAACCTCTTGGCATCTCACCAAGAATCTCTTGCTCTCTCAACAAGACTGTTGCTTCTTCTTATTCTCTTGGCCTCTCACCAAGATTTCTTCAACTTGCTCCTTACCCAAAAATGGGTGCGCCCACTTGCCTTAATCAACCTCATGAGGGAAGGTGAGGAGTTTTCTAATCTAACGGTTGAGATTAGATCAGATGGGTGGCTGAGATTTGGAGTCTCTTCACTCACCCTCACTTTAATCATAAAGTTATCTTTTAATTTGCATCTCACAAATTAATTTGACTAAGACCCATATTCGGCAATTTCTCCCCCTTAGGCGCCTAGGGAAGAGAAACACTTGCCTTGGTACTTCATTTTAATTAAAAATTTAACATCCATTAAAGGCAGAACCGATGGGGGGGGTCCGGAATTCAATACAGACCGTAGATCTAAGCGCCGAGACTTGGGCCGTCCAGATGCACGCATACATTATCTCTGATTCCAGACCCCCACCCCCCTCTTGTTAAATCTAGAATGACGGAGGGGGTGCGGAATTGGACTTCGTCCGTGAATTTGAGTGTCTGGATCACGACCATCTAGATCTGCACCCTCTTTAAATTAAATGTGCCCGAGCCTCGCTGATGGATGAACGGTTGAGATGACCTAGGCACTTTCATCATGAAAATATCGAAGGTCCCCACGCGTGGCTCAGTTATTGCACCATGTGTCCTTCAGATGGACGGTCTCGATTCTTTTGGGATTCCTGGCACCGAGGGTTCCCGATGCAATTTTCCTCAAAATCTCGATTGACCAAACCGCGAAAGAACGGATGTACGCCACGTGTCCTCTAGAGGAATGGTCGAGATGGTATTTTATGTTAGAAGAGGGATGCCTCTATTACCAGGCTCGCTTGATGTGACCGGGTGCTAGGACCATAGGCTTAGCTTTAAAGGTGCTTATCGGCGTTTCGGGGTTCGGGGTTTCGAGATGTGAGATGACGAGGGACTTTTACCCTTCGAACTCCTGAATGTCGATATGCCAACGTGACTAGATCTTGCGCCATGCATCACTAGATCGGATGACCCAGATTTAGTCTTGAAATACAGGCGCTTTCTCTGTCGCTATATATCGGGTAACTTTGTAGCCCCGAAATCCCGATGATTGTTGATCTTCTTTGTCGCTTGATCCTTGCCATTGAAATCAGATTGCTCGCTCGCTTGATTTAAGCCTGAAATGGACTTCTTCTGTGAGCTGCGCTCGACGCTTATGGATGCGGCCTTTGAATAAAACTCATCTGACCGGTTTTCAAAACCCCACTTCTATGCGTTTACACTAGAGGCCTAAAATCGGAGAGGAAAACACCCCTATACAAGAAATGTTGCTAACATTAGGCTCCATGGGGGATAGAGTCATCCCTGTGATGCTCTAAGGACTCATTTTGCAGCTTCAGTGCCTTGTTGTTGTGCTATGGAGTCAAGCTCAAAATATCCTGCTGCTGAAAATACAGGCCGAAAAGTAAAAAACCAAACAAACTAAACATAGACACTCCAAGGAGATTATCTATGTACAGTCCTAAACTAATAAAATCCTTTACACGGGGCTAGGTGAAAGAAAACTTCCACCATAGCCATTCAAGCAACTTCCTGGATAGAAGCTCCTTCCTTATGTCGATGATCACCAGTAGATGGTGTAACCGTGACAGTAGAACGGCTACACTCTTCAACTTCTCCTCACAGGATGAAGTTGATACGAAATAGGGTGGCTCCAAGGCATAAAGGACATGCCACTCCATGTATTCGCCGACAGGGTCATAGAATGAGTGGCGAATTTCAGAAAATTGGCGACAGACATCCTCCTCTGCTACACAGTTGTTCACATGTGGTTGAATATCACTGACAAGCATAGGTGAGTGGACAACTCTCGTAGGCTCATTGATCTCAGGCAGTGGCTGCTCACCGACTGGCTCTGGACGAAAGGCAGACTGCTCCTCTAGTTCTTTTCCTTGGCTCTCCCCAGGGTCAGATTCATAATCGTCATAAATAGGACCTGTGGGAAAGATTTTCTCTTGGAAGTCCTACGTTTCCAGCTCAGAACTTGATTCATAGTTGTCATAAAAAGGATGGTCGTTCTGATCAGCAAAAGGTGATGTGGGGTTCTGATGCTCCTCTTCCACAACTATCTCTTTTCCATTTTGATCTGAGACAACAGGCTCATCGGGGGAAGATGTTAACGCGTCTATGAAATATTCAATAATCTCTTCAAAAGAGCTGCCTAGAACATCTGCCTTGGAGACTGGCAAATCCTCCGCACAGTCTTCAGATTTCAACCTTTCTAATTGAGCAGAGAGATATTTCACCTATTCCATCAGCTCACTCAGGGTGTCTTCCTCCTCCCTGGGATCTTCATCACTTCCATAACACTCCTCTGATGCAGACGAATGGGGAGGAGAAAGGAAAGATTTCTGATCCAGGTCGTCAGGATCATCCTCACAGCCTATGTCAGAAATAGCTTCATTTTGTACAGAGTTGTGGTATCCCTCGCCACAGTTATGACAAGTTAAATCAGAAGGATGAAACTCCTGACAATAGGCGATGAAATCTGCATGAAACTCTGAGAGTGAAGAAATGCTAGCAGGGGTAAAGAATGATACCATTTACATGCATCCCCTGCTAATGAGAACATGAACATCTTCAGTAATACATCTTCATGATGTATCTCCCACTGACTCATGAGTTCATGAAACTCACTGAGGTGCTGAGTAGGGTTGTCCTCTTCACATTTTCCAAATATGGGAAAATAATCGCCCCATTCATTCAGAGAGGGGACAACATTAGGAAAACCAGGAACAACAGAAAAATTAAAAGGAGAAAACCTGCGAGCAAGGATTTTCTCCATAATAAACCAGTGAAGTCGCCAATCAATCCTTGAATCATGGAGTCTCCGGGTGAAATATGCACATCTTCAAATATTCATGGTCCTTGTTCACCATCAAAGGCCAGATCTTACGTTGTTGTTACCCCAGGAAACTTCTCAGGCTGAGAAAGCAACTGTTGAAACCTTCTCGAGAAATCTCGTTAGGGTCAACTTTCAGGTGTACTAATAGTATCCACAGCTGAAACAGTGATGTGGAAACAATGGAGTCGCCACAGTGGAATCGCCAGGTGCACAGTAGCAATCTTGAAGGGCTCTGATGTCTGATGCACCTTCAGAATCAAAGGCTCAATGTAGTTCTTCCCAGGGAAAATTTTCAACTTTGTCCTTGGCAACGATGATAGAAATGTTAGAAATGGAAGTCACTCTTGGATTGCAACAGGAGCAGAGCCCGACGCCCATCAGTTTATGTCACGATTTGCTTATAAAAAGGGGTGATCGAATGGAAGTTAACTCAAAACAATTTTGTTCTAACTCCGAAACTAGGCCAGGCATGCATGGGCAAGTGAGGTCTTAGATAAACTTCAGACAGTGAGTTGTAGTAAGGGTGAGTAGGGGGAAGACTTGTATAAGATAACTGCAAAGGTTTGTTGTAAACATCAGGTTTCTAACAGACTGTAGGAGAAAACATCTAAACGCAAGATCTTCTTACATTCAAACGCAAAAAATCGGAGAATACAACAATGCAACAATAAATCCTTTATCGTAACATAATTTCAATAATTCATGTGAATCAGTCAATCATGAACTCCCTCAGTATGAGATGAAAACTATATGGGGTAGGAAAATTGTCTTTCATTAAACAAGAAATCTTACATACAGATGCATAACCAGAGAACTAGAGTGTCTGTTAAAACTTTACAATCGGGAGCTTTGCTCTACCATCGATACTTACCAAAATGGAGAAAATGCCTACATATACTCAAAACAACAACAGAAACAAAAACAAGACATTGCATTAAAAACATTGCGTCTGCATGTCTTCGGACAGTCTGCGCATGCAGACTCTGGTCGATCATGCACCCATGAAAGACGTTATTAGATTTCGGACTGTCCTGCTGTAGATGAATCGACCAGCTTTAGTCCTTTGCTGGACTTTCTTTTTATGGCGGAGATGATGCTCAACCACCAACAACAACCACAATAATTGCTTTCTCGGGACTGGGGATAGCCTCGATCAACTCTACCTTCTGGGATGTGGAGGTCTTCTCGAGGGGAAACCTGGACTAGCCGAACGTTTCACGGGATGAGAGGTGGAAGATGTGGCATGCTTGACGAGGATGCTATAGGTGCCAGTATGGTAAAGGTGAGGTGGGGGGCAAAAAAGGTTCTTTCGTGGAAATGATACGGGGACAGGAAACAACGAATGGAGGGAGGTGTTGAGGTGGAGGTGACTGAGAGAAAGGGACAAATGGCAGGTGGTGAGGACTTGGGACCAGTATATTCATTCCATGTGCAAATAGGGGGCTTGCTAGAGTGAAATTCCATTCCGCCCCCCCCCCTCCATTAAAGGAAGAACCGATGGGGGGCTCCAGAATTCAATACAAACTGTAGATCTAAGTGCCGAGACTTCGGCCTTCCAGATGCATGCATACATTATCTCTGATTTCGGACCCCCCCCCCCTCTTGTTAAAGCCAGAATGACGGAGGGGGTGCGGAATTGGACTTCGTCCGTGAATTTGAGTGCCTGGATCACGACCGTCCAGATCTGCGCCCTCTTTAAATTAAATGTGCTCGAGCCTCACTGATGGATGAACAACTGATATGACCTAGGCACTTTCATCATGAAAATATCGAAGGGCTCCACGCATGGCTCAGCTATTGCGCTATGTTTCCTTCAGATGGACGGTCACGATTCTTTCGAGATTCCTGGCACCGGGGGTTCACGATGCAATTTTCCTCAAAATCTCGATTGACCAAATCGCGAAAGCACAGATGTACGCCACATGTCCTCTAGAGGAATGGTCGAGATGGTATTTGATGTTAGAAGAGGGCTGCCTCTATTACCAGGCTCGCTTGACGTGACCGGGTGCTAGGACCATAGGATTAGCTTCAAAGGTGCTTATCGGCATTTCGAGGTTCGGGGTTTCGAGATGTGAGATGATGAGAGACTTTTACCCTTCGAACTCCCGAATGCCAATATGCCAAAGTGACTAGATCTTGCACCATGCGTCACTGGATCGGATGACCCAGATTTAGTCTTGAAATATAGGCTCTTTCTCTGTCGCTATATATCGGGTAACTTGGTAGCCCCAAAATCTCGATGACCGTTGATCTGCTTCGTCGCTTGATCCTTGCCGTTGAAATCAGACTACTCGCTCGCTTGATTTAAGCCTGAAATGGACTTCTTCTATGAGTTGCGCTTGGCGCTTATGGTTGTGGCCTTTGAATAAAACTCATCTGATCGATTTTCAAAACCCCACTTCTATGCGATAGAGGCCTATAATCGGAGAGGAAAACACCCCTATACAAGAAATGTTGCTAACACCTCTTGAGCTTGGTTCTTATTACAACTCAAGGGTTCTAGGGAATCCTTCACTCACTCCTTGTGACCTTCACAATAATCATTGATTATCTGATGTCTTCCTCTTCTGTGCACTCCATGCAACAGAAATGCTTCAACCACTCACTTGGGTTGGAAAAGTATAATACTTCAACCTGCCTGCGCACTGCTTGCACGGATCTATCCTATACTCACACTTCTACTTGTATGAGAACCACGATATCTCTCCTAAGCTTTTCTGAGGTAAAACTCAGAGTCTTGTCAATGCACTCTTTGCGGACCTCCACTGCACTACCTACAGAATTCTTAGGAAGAGAAACAATTGAAACTCATGCTTTCCCTCTTACGGACTTCATACATTCAACATGCAATCATACATACACACAACATTGAAACAAATTCATAACAAATCATATAAGGAAACTATAAACATACCATTCAATAGATGCAAGCAATATTCATCACAACACCATGAGATTGAGTCAAAGCATTTTAATATTAATTCAAGCGTTCGTGTACATGGGTTCTATAGAATCAACTATTTTCTTATACAATCTTCTACAATCTATCTTTTGCTCTCCTCTCCTATTCTCTTGCTCTACAGCTCTTACAATAAGAATAATCTTACAATACAATACATACAAGGGAGTTTTTTAGAGTTTTCCCTCCTACATCTCTAACTATATAATCGAATTAAAAACTCTACAACTACTTTACATTTATTACATTAATTGCCTCCAACAAATAGATGAGATCAACTACTCAAGATCTGCGTTACAATATCCAAACCATAAAAGAAAAATATCTTCCCAGATATTACATTAATGTTTTATCTTTTCAAATTTAAAACATCCTCAAAATGTGCGCTGGTGCGTTTCCAACTATCCTCCGCTTTGCTGACTTGTTTTGCTGCCGATGATCTTGCATCATAAATATTCAACCTTCTTCAAAAAATTCTTGAGAGGGGCAGTTATACTTGCATAATTTCTTATGAACCTACAGTAATATCGAGTGTGACATAAGGTGGATAAAAAAATCTTTACAGTTGTAGGGGGGAGGCATATTAAGAATGAAAACTACCTTTGTAGGATCGACCAAAACTCCTTCTCTACAAACAATGTGTCCCAAAAAGTTCCCAAAGGGTACGCAGAAAACACACTTGTTAAGATTCAATGAAATATGCAATTGTCTGCAATGGTAAAAAACCAACTAAAGTAATCCAATGAATTCTTTCGAAAGGATATATACAGTCGAGTCATCCATGTAAACTTCTAAAAACTTATGGATAAAGTCTCAAAATGCAACAACAAAAATTATGGAGAAAACCGTAGGGGAATTCTTAAGTCCAAAAGGCATGACATTGTAGTAAAAAGAGTCCCATTCAGTAGTGAAAGTAGTCTTCTTTTTATCTTTCTTTTCAATCCAAACTTGGTGATATCCTGAAAACCCATTAGTAAAGGAATATGGGTCTTTTCCAACCACTTGATCCAACACTTCATCACTAAAAGGAGTAGGGAAGGGATCATGTATACATGCTCAATTCAAGCTTCTATAGTCAACAAAAACCCTGATGTCCTCAGTGTATTTCTTCTTTTGTATAACAATTGGGTTGATACAATCAACTTCATTCACAAGGAAGATTAGTCTAGCTACAAGCATCTTGTCCATTTCCTTTTTGACCTTTTACTTGATCATGGGGTTTAAATGATAAGGCCTATGCTTTACTAGTTTGGTATTAGGTTTGAGCTCTATTTTCATTTCCCCCAAATCTTCTTTGATTCCCTTAATATTTGAAAAATTCTTTGGGAACAAGTCCTCATCCTCCCGCAATAAGGATTGGATTTTTTCCATTGTCTGTTCATCCCAATAGTCGCCTACAGAAGCTAGCTTTGGGTGTTCCTCACTCCCAATTTTCATCTTCTGCAAATTTAAAGGATGATTATATGAGCTACTAGTGTTTCCTGATTGATTGTATCTAACTTCTCTCATCCTTGCAGATCCCTTAAAAGTCAAACTCTAAAGCGCCTCCAAATCTCCAGGTTCTTCAGGTTCACCTTTCTTTATCAATATTACCACAACCCATAGATATTCTTGCAGGTGATGAATATGCACTAAACATAAGAAAATATTTATGCCCATGACATATACGGTGGGAACATTTGTGTTGTACCTTAATAGAAAACAACATCTTCTTAATTTGTTGTAATTGAGCTATGACCTCTGAAGACTTACCAATGAAATAAAAATCATGACAAAATTGAATTTGCAATACCTTCCAACATGTAGTCTGTTTCTTGGTCTCTTCATGTACATGCCAATATTTCACTATTGTCCCTAAAGAATGAAATAAATGATGCACCCAAAATTGAGTGGGTATTTTCTCAGCTTCTGACATCCTAAGACAATATTCAATATGTGCAACTAGATCAAAGGAACCATAATAGGTTTTCAAAGTTAATAATTGATTCTTCATCTTATTATCTTCACTCAATTGAAATACTTGGGATGGAGGGAGGAAGTGATATTCAATATCAATATTAATACCATTCAAGGAAGAGAGTGCTCCCTTATGATTATCCCACCATCTAGCAGGAGAAAATATTAAGGCTATATCAAGAGCTGAAATTCGTTGTCCTTCCGCAACCTTACCCTCCATATCTACAAGAAACCTATGCAAATATGAAGTCCCTTCATATATTGGATAGTTACATATTTTAGTCCCAATCCATCTTATTGAGAGGATAGTTATGCAATGTCTAGAGAATATCTCATGTCATCCTTGATTTGAGTCATTAAAATCTACTTCAGAGTCCTCATCTGCAGACTGAATACTTCGCAAACTCATTGAGCCATATATAGTGGGAATAATATAGTAATCTATTTTTCCTGTAGTCATGTGATATAACTGGTCAAGGACATTTAGCTCCAAAGTATCATCAATATGTTCAATATATCTTGGACCCTGGTATGGATATAAAGGTTAAATAATTCACATACCATCTGATTCAAAATTCATAGTCTCCTTTTTTAGGTCAATGATAGAATAATTATCACAGTCATAATCAATTCCCAACAGAGTAGGATATGGGTCATTTTCTCCCATTATCTCGATGAATTCAAAATCAACCACTGGTTTAACACCATCAAAATCCACCTCTACATTCTCTAAATTATGTACTGGAAGAATATTGTATTGATTGGCCATCCACAACTGAATAGAAGAGTAGACTAGCTTAGGTAACCCCATTTCCTCCCAAGTATTCTTAGGAAGAATCATACCATCAAAACCCGAATATAACATAATATCTTTTCTTTCATAATCATCTAAATGAGCATTTGACCTAAACTCCTTTCTAGTCCTTCTCTTTCTTCTTTGTACCTGACTTTCTTTCCTTTTTCGAAGGTTAGAAACAATATACTCTCCTAGATTCCCTTAAGTTCCCAAGACTATTTTAATAGTATTCAACAACCTTTTATTAATTTTCTCATCATCTAAGATATCATTAAACAATTGAAACCGAAGGTCAAATGTTTTTTTTTGACTTACTTGAAGACTCCAACTGAACATAAGAATCTATGGTTATCCGCAGCTAATGTGGGGTCAACGTCAATTTGGGTTCCACAACTTTAGGAGTTGATGATCCAGGCATATTTTTGAACATCTCCTATGCACTTTTAAAGAAGTCATTTTTTTCGCGTAGGATCAAACATTGCATCGTTCAACATAGTCTTAGGAATCTTAATTGGATTTTGACTCTCTGCATCAACACCAGTCTTCGCTCCTCCATTGATAAATATATTGACAACATACTTTCTCCCCTCAACCATAGATCTTGGTTCATAATTGATCAGGTTATCCCCTCTCTAACTGATGCGATCTTCCCACTTGGCTATCATATCAGGGCATTCTTCAATGGAATAATTATTACTTCTACAATGTGAGCACTAGGGCCTTTTTGGGAGTGGAAATTCTCTTGCATTATGTCCTTGATCATCAAAGTTATAACAAAAAACTAGTCCTCTTCCACCAGTTCATCCACCTCTATCTCTGGCTACACCTCTGTGACCCCCTTCATATCCTTGAGGTCCTTTATTTACTCATAATGCCAACCAATCCAATATATCTGCAAGTGCATCTAAATCATGACATTGAATAGTATTATGAGTGGGAGAGCCAAAAAACTCACAGTACAATGTATTAGGAGAAGGTGAATACTTCTACAAAATAGGACAATGTCATGGGGAGTATCCTTGGTTCCTACAGATTTCATAACATTCATTATTCTGAAACCCCTAGTTATTGGGAAAAGTGTGATATTGGAATGGTTCATGGAATGGTGTTGTGACAACAACTTGTACAACTCCTCTTGATGGTATGAATGGTGGTGGTACCATTGGAGCACTAGAAGGCCTTGTAATTCTCATCCTCAAACATTCAGTCACCAAATGAAATTTTGTATAGCATCATATGCACTCGACTTGAGGTCAACCTATCATAGAGAGGGTCAACTCTTGAATATTTTCAATAAGTACATAATATATCCCTACAGTTGTGTGATATTTGCATCCTTGGGAGATCTCACAACTATTAGACTCTTTGGATATCCTTCCATGGCCTCAATATTCATAGCCTTCTCTAATTCTTCTGCTAGGGTGATTATCCTTTGTCGTGTTAGAGGAATGAAGGTCAAGGGTAATAATCCTAGGATAAATCACTCCCTTTGATGATCCTGATGAATGGTATTTTCCAACTTTCCTACTGCATCTTTGAATCTCTCATTATACTCCCATGCAGATTCACCATCTCTTTTCTTTATATCCTGCAACTATGTAAGTCCTTGTTGTTCTGATTGTGGTAATCGAAAATATGCAATGAACTTATGTTGTACTTGAACTAATGTGAAGACTTGACCTTGAATCCCTGGTTCAATAACCTTCATATACCATCTGAGATATTGACCTCTCAGAGTGGTATGAAATTCAACCAATTTATTTTCATCTCGAGTCCCTCATGAACTCCAGATAGATTTTCACAAAAACCAATGTTGTTCAAAATCTCTATCCCCCTTTCCCCAAAACTCAAAATATCGGGTAAGGGACCCTGCAGTTTGTGTTTCCATTGATGAAGCTGTAAATCCTGGTAGGATAAATCCATGATGTCCTAGTTGTCCTATTATAGAAGAACTCACCACACTTCCACTACTACTACCTAATAGAATCGTAGAATTGGGAAAACTTAAAGAAATTTCAAAAATATATGTCATAAAAGAATTAAATAAAGAAGTTACCAAACGAGTTGATGACACAGGGGGAATAGGTGACTCAGGGTTGGTTTCCTTGCCTTCGGAACAAGTTTATTTGATCTGGGGGGTCTCATTCTCCTAGAGTATTATATTCAATGCTTGATGCAAACCATTATCTTCTAGAGTAACACGTTTGGATTCTTTTGCAACTCCTTCTGAGGTCCGAGTTGAATCTTCTTCATTAGGGGTGGCACCTACTCTTACCTCTTCATCTATGTCCTCTGAATGCTCCTCTTCTTATCAGATAACTCGGGAACTCTCACCTATCACACCACTTTTCTCCTTCAACCACTAACTTTCCAGTCTTCCTCGTCACTGCAATGTCTGCAACTCATCTAGCTTCTCTCTATGACAACCATCTGATCTGATCTCCTTCCACAACTGATTAATATTCTTTGTCATTGTGTTCATCTAATTCTGCCACCATTTTTCAATAATAGTAGCCCTCCTCAGAGCTTGTTCATCTCTTGCACTCTTCTCTTGTCGTCCCCCCATACTTCAAAGAAAATTCTTCGTTATCTCAACTCGTGAACCCAGGACCCATAGATCACCCCTCCCTGAGCGCAAATTTTTAAGCTACCATGTCATTTGAAGGAATAGGTAACATTCCTTCTTCTACCAACAAGAACTTGATCCACAATGGTATTTCTCATAATAATCTACCTCTAGCTCTATCCTTGAATATAGCTTCCACATTTAAAAAACCTTGGTGATTTTCTACAACAAACTCAATAATATACCCTTCAAGGGTATTTTGTACCCATAAATCTACAACCCATGAGATCTGGTGATCCAGACAATGAAGAGCCACTAGGCTAGCATAAGTCCAATTACAGATTTTCTTAACCCAATCTTTATACTTAGGGGCTTCTTGCAACCCATCCAACGACTTAAACAACTCCTCAAGAAATTTAACCCAAAATTTTTGTATTGATCGCTAGTAGGCTCAAAATAGAAAACTGTTTCTCTCACAACCCTAGGTTTCTTTTTCCACAACTCGACCTCCTACCTTATAAATGCTTCACACTTTTGTTCCCACTAGTTCTCAATGCCATTCTTGTAGATCTGGTGAGGAATCCTCTATAAATTCCATTCCGAAGATCCAGTCCCGACAACAAAACCATTTGTTGGTGTAAATTCGAGACCAGGGTTGTCGGTGGTTTACCAACAAAGAGATATGTTTTAGTCTAGGAACACTAGCATTTTCAACCTTCCATGATGTTAGGATATTTAGACACTTAGGAGTTAGTTAAGATCTACTTGGTCTAATATGTCGTTAGGTAAAAGTGTGTTTCTTTAGTATGCATTTGTATGCATTTGTAGTTAGGCAATCCGACGGTCACGATATGTTCCCGACATAGAGTGATCCGACGCTTCATACTCTCCTCGATCTTAACAGCCATTGATCCGTGGCTTAACACCCGATTGGTCCATGATCTCTATTTAAAGAGCATGGAGGTTCATTTGCCGATGATCGATTGTGAGAAACTCTCTTGTAAAATCTCTCTGTAATGTTTTTCTTTGCATTAATAAACTGCTCCAAGTGGCCGCGTTGGCTGGGGCCGTGGATGTTTCCCCGTAGGGGTTTTACCACGTGAAAACATCGGTGTGTTGATATTTGATCTGGTTATGTGAGTGGTTACTGAAGGTGTTCGTCCTCTGTTGGAATACTTGTGTTGTCGAACACATGAGAAGGAGGTCTCACCCAAAGTGTAGCCGAGACATATAAGATTAAGGGAGTTATAGACAATACCTAACGAGATCTATTTTTACCGCATCCACGTCCATAGTTTAACCATTAAACTCATGTTATGACAACATTCAAACATTAATAAGAACATAATAAACATATACTCAATAAATCCATAGATCCATCAACATTAAGAGCGAACGATCATAAAAAGAAACTTTTTGGGCCCCAATCAAATCATTATATTATTTCCAGGAAGTACAAAACTACATTCACACATTACATATTTTACTACTCTCATCTCAAAATGCAGAGATCATAATTACACTATCCCTCCTAGAGAGATCAGGCTCTTAGAATACGGGAAAATACTCTCCAGGGTTCAATACAGACTCTCGGGATCTAGTCTAACCAACCTACAATATTCTTTCCATTCTTTCTTTACATTGCCACTTTATTTATGATTGCGCCCCTTTGACATGGTGAGTTGACTATCAAAACCTTGTTTTTCAACCCCTAGTATTTGCACTTTCCCACAGGTTTCTGAGCTTCCAATTGTTGCACAACTTATTTGAATTTTTCCATGGCATGATTATCCTTATTGTCTTATCCAAAATATTCAAAACGAAGGGCCCAACACCCAACCTCGTATGTATGCAAGTGGTTAATTCCATAATTTGGAACGTATGTGACATTGCACTAAACATGCCTGAATAATAAGATTTACAAAGAACCTAAGTACATGTCTACATGCCAAAATGTAAGTCTTACAACTCAAGTAAACAAAATATGAGGCTAAATATGCTCATTTACATCATTTAAACTCAGGCACAACAAGCATTCCAAATACTTTACATCTCCACCAAAATTACCATTTATCCTTAGTACCAAACATATTGCAAGATACCAGATATATAAAATATGTAGAACAGGAACGAAATGCTAGAAATAACAGAATAACAGTAAAATATCCAGCATAATCTTCACAATACACAGAAATGATATACGAAATAGCAACAGAAATAGCACTTGAACAGA
>ML798037.1:307566-372881 GCA_009831015.1 Picea engelmannii | reverse complement strand
AGAAAAACATATAACCTCAGGAACAAGGAGGCAACACTGAAGCTCAACAAAAAAACCCCAAAAGAAAACCTCCAGTGGACACCCCTTCCACAAGCTAAACAAGGATGGATAACACGACCAAGGATACGACTAAAAAAGAAAATTCAAAGGAGGAGGACCCGAAGAAAATGCTAGAAGCAAGCCAAGAAGTGGGTGGAAAAGAGGTAGAGAAGGTATGTCCTCCCTTTAACTTTGAGCATGAAATGGAAAAAATAAAAATCTTTGTCCCCTTTAACGAACTTATCAGAAAGGGTGAATATCGGGAGAAAATTATTAAAATGATGAAAATGGGATGGACCCCCGATACTTTGAATTTCCAAGACGATCACCTCGCTATCGTGTTTGGTCTGCGCATTGAAAAGACAAGTGATACTGAGGACCTCCCTCTGTTCTACGTTATTCTAAAGGTTCATTACATGACCTTGCATAACTCCATGCTTGATTTGGTTGCTTCACACAACCTCATGCCAAAGGTGATCATGGACGTATTGGGTTTGGACATCACTAGGCCCTATAAGGACCTTTTCTATTTTGACTCGAGGAAATTCAAGTTCCTAGATATCATCAAGGATTTGGTCGTGTCATTGGCCCAAATTCCTTCGAAGAACATGGTTCTAGACATGGTCATGGTGGACATACCCCCTAATTTTGGTATGTTGTTGTCTAGGTTGTGGGTTGCGAAGTTAAAGGGGACCTTGCAAATGGACATGTCATATGCCACCATCCTTATATTTGGCCAGGATAGATGATTGTACAGAGAAGTGTTGTTGAAATACATGGTAAGCAGTAAGACGCAACCAAATAACAATCCTATATACTCCATTGAAATTGAGGTTAGTTATTTTATACTCTACAATGACCTGAGCTTTGAAGAGGAAGAGTTGACAACCATCATGACAACCGATGAGGAAACCACGTGGAAATAAACAGAGTGCGCTGACCCAAAATACTACGCAAAAAATGAGATATGGAACATGAGTTTCAATGGCATGGTTAGTAAGGAAGGAGAAGGTGTTGGCGTATGGGTAAGCCCTCCTGAGGTGGGCATAAAGTTGTTCTTACACAAGATCACGTTTGAATGCCAAAACATGGATGAATATGAGGCACTAATTCTGGGCCTAAAGGTGTTGAAATAATTAGGTGCAAAGAATATAGTAGTGCATGAAGATTCCGAACTGGTCATAAAACAGGTCAAAGGCATATATCAGGAAAGACACCCCATGCTAAGAGCATACAAAAACTTGGCACTGGATATCCTCGAGAAATTCTTGGAGTACGATCTGTCAGTTATCCCTAGGGAGAAAAACTATATCGTTGATGCATTGATCACCTCGACCTCGATTTTCAAGATCCTCATCTTCCCGAAAAAAAAATATGAGATCGAAGTCAGAAACATGCCGATAGTGGCTGATAATATCAAACATTGGCAGGTGTTTGAAGATGACAAACATGTGGAGAAGTTTCTCCAAATGAGCAACAAGTTCCCTAATACAAAAACTGACAATGAATGTTGATGCGACGAATATGGGAGTGCAGATGCGCGCAGTAACAACGACCCTTTCCAGGACCAGATAGCGGGAAGGAACATAGTACAATTGAAAAATAACATCATCCCAAAGGGGTTAGTGCCACTGGAAAAGTTTTTCAATGAAAATTATGTGGCCATAAATCCTAGGATCATTACAAATAACGACGAGGATGTCAAAGATTGCAACATATGGACTCAGGAGAACCCGAAAATAATCAAATTATAAAAAATGCTCAATCCAGAGGTCAAGAAAGACTACATCAAGATCATGAAGGACTTCCTCGATGTTTTCTCATGGAGCTATGATGATTTGAAGGTGTATGACACTAAAGTAATCCAACATGTTATCCCTCTCAAAGAAGACCAAAATCCTTTCAAACAGAAGCTGAGACAGATAAATCCCCTCCTACTATCGTTGATCAAAAAAAAGGTAAAGAAATTGTTTGAAGATAAGATTATCATTTCTTTAAGATTCTCGAAATGGATAGATAATTTGGTACCTATAAGAAAGAAGAGCGGTGAGATAAGGCTGTGTGTGGACTTTTTTTGGCCCTTGACCAAGTTTTAAGAGATACTTGGTCATATTTGACCATTTTTGGGACTTCGATGCCCTATTGAAGGAAGCGCACAAGACGAAGTAGAGATCACGGGATATTGGTCCACTTTTGGGGCTCGTTTTAGAGTTTGGGTTAATGTAATGGGAAAGGGATGTTGGCCCATAGGTTTACCCATGCTTAGGCCCACTTTTGTATGTATAAATAGATGTCTAGGCAAGGTATAAGAGAGTCGATGGCTTAGTTCCAATAATTATATTTGTGTCATTGAATGTGGATTGTAAATGTTCTGTGCATGATTTTAAGAGACTTGAAGAGATCAGTGCAAGTTGTTGTAGGAGGTTGTGAAAGGATTTGTGTTGAAGCACAAGTAAGAAGGATCTAGTGAGCTACGCAGATATTTTGTCTTGTAACTACTTGAACTATATAATAAAGAAGAAGAGTTGGTGGACGTAGCCCCAGGGTGGGGGTGAACCACGTAAATATGTGTATGATTCTTTGTGCTTTGATTCGATGTGTTTACTTCTTCTTCTGCTAAGTGCTTTGATATTTGTAGGAATATTTTCTTATGCTTTGTGCTTCTAGATGTGTATGAATGTTAGATCTGATGTGTATGAATATTCTTAGTGCTAATCTACTGGGTTTGATCTAGATTATTGTTGCTAAGTGCTTGAATACTATAGATTAGTGTGAATGTTGCGAAGCTCTGTCTTATAAGTGAAGTGGTTATTGAATGTATCTTGAGGAACTAATAGTGCTAAGTGCTCTAGTAAGATGTATAATCACATATCTGTGTCCTAGCTAAGGTTGCAGACACCTGAGTCTTGCAACCACCCCTGCCTCTACCTCAGGTGAGACTTCATCTACCTTGTAGGTGTTTCTGAAAGGGCTGGTAGTTAAGGTTTTGTTGGTGCATTATTGTAGCATTGAACATTGGGTCTGCCCCTGTGCCAACAAATGGTTTCGATCCTGGGACTGGAACTATGATTGTTTGGAACTAGGAAAGAAAAGATTTGTGAAAAGATTCGATCTAAAAACCAGGAAATCTTTGTGCATATATCTCTTTCCCTAGTGTGCAGTGTTCTACTTAACCTGTGAAGCCTTGTACCAAGAAAGAAAGGTCAGAACTATACAAAAGAGTTAATATCTGTAAGCTTTGTGCTCTGATAGAGGTAAGAATAGTCAAAAGTTTTTAGATCTAGAAGCTTTGTGCTCTGCAAAAGTAAAATAAGTGAAAATTGTTGTTTCTAGAGTATGGATCTAGGTATGTTTGATAGATTCTGTCCTAGATTGGAAACTAGGGCTCTGATAGATGAAAGAAAGTTTGATATGAATATATCTGATAGATATGTTATAGCTATGCATAGAAAGAATGTATGGACTAACAAGCGGATGCAGGATCTTCAAAAGAAAATTTTGCAGGCTAGCTACCATAACCCTAGTGCACAGTACATAAGAGGTTAGGGATCATTTGAAAGAAAGAGAGGATTAACCCTATGTTACAGTTGCAGGAGACCGAGACATCTTGCTAAAGAATTCCCTGGTGGAATACCTAGTTGTCTCTGTTGAAAATCTTTGTACCACAAAGAATTAGATTTCCCTATAATGATTGCTAAAATGGAAGGCATGAATATGAAAGAAGAAAACCCTAAGGCAGATCCATAAATAATAGAACCTCAGAGAGAATCAGACAAGATGTTACTATAGATAAAAGACACCTTGAATGATCACCGACATGTTAGATTATCAGAGGTTTTTAACAAGAAATAATTCATCAAGGTAAGAATAGGAGACTTCGATGTTGATTGTGTTCTAGATGAGGAAACATAGGTGAATTTTATGACAGAAAGAACTTGGAAATCTATAGGGAGGCCTGTTATGACCCCTTCACTGAGTGGAATAGGGTTATTCAGAGGGAAACTAGTGAGCCTATATGGAAGGCTCAATCAGATACTATGAATGCTAATGGAACTTCAACAGAAGAATATTTTGAGATTATCAAATTTATTGAGGACAACGCCCCATTTACTATGTTACTTGGAAATCCTTGGATTGAAAGAGATCAAGCCAGAAAGAAGGAAGAAGAAAAAGTTTTAGAACAACAGAGACAAGAGTTAAAATACTTCATGACCAGAAGGATCATGTAGTTGATTGAATAACAAGAGAACATATCGAAGATATATCACACTAGGAACCCAGATGTCAAATTTATCAGAACACCAGAGGACTCACAAAAGACTGAATTTTCTATCTCAGATAAAGAAGAGATGTTATACCTAAACCCTAAGAAAAAACCTCAGCAGCACGAAGTAACTATATCCAAGGAAAATAAGAGACAGAATGGGAAAATAACTACTGAAATGAAGCTTAATGGAAAGAAAGATAGAAAGTTAAGTAAGAAGAAGGCAAAGATTGAAAAGTTGTAGGAGATTCTAGATAGAACATCACAGAAAGAAAACTTGCAGAATGGGAGCTTCGCTGAGATATCAGAACAATGACCTATGGAACTTCGTCATTCCAAAGAGATATAGTCGTTGGAATGATATACCCTTTAGACTTCCTCCCCGAATGAATATAAAAGAATTAACAGATCATCACTAGACCATTGGATACCACCATAACAAATAGATAAACATTAATTGAAGATTCATGCTCGTTGCAAGCAGACCGTTGCCAAATTTCTTATTTAGTTTACTGCGCCATGCATGAAGAACACTTTTTCCAACTGGGAATTAGAAGCCTGCTGAATAGTAGTTGTATACAGTGGTCATTGCGATCTGGTTGGTCATCTTAGTACAATATATGAGATCACTGTGAACCCCGACTAAACTTTCTCTCTGAGCGCGTATGTCCGACAAATTTAGCGTAGCTGAAGAATCTGCAAGAGAGGTACTCGTTAACCTCATAACCAAAAGATTCATGTAGGAATGAGGGTTTTCTATAGGTTTACAGGCATCCTCAACGAGATGAGTGCAATCCTCTCCGTTAATTGCTCGAGCAGGAACATCCCGAGACAGTGCAAAACACAGAACTAAACATAAAGATGATATTGCCAATGTGAGGTTGGTTCCATCCATCCTACCTTCTTACATACCACCTATGAGTGGTGCGATCAATAGAGATAGCATGCCTAGAGACTTCAAGTACACTCTAGTCACTGTGTACCTACTTAAAGGGGTACATGCAATCCACGCAGATCAAGACGAGATTGCAGCATTGAATTTTAGTGACTTCAACCTTAGGGATCGTAAAGTATACAACACACTTTCTCCATACAAGTACCTAACTAGAACCAAGGGAAAGAACTCGAAGATCATCCATAAAAAATGGACTATGAACCTCGTGCAGTCCACTCTGTTGAACGTCATGAAGATCCCACATTTTGGATGTCACCAAGAATTCAATGCCTGTGTTAAGCTACTCATGGAGAGTTACCATGAAGGATACCTATGGTTGAACTATCACATCATAGTTGATCCAATGCTGATTAATAGGATCACAGATCTTAGCATGTAGGGCCTTGATCCCCATGACTACTATCCTAGAAAGACCATAGACTGTGCTCTTTCTCATAATATCAAAGAAGCTTATGGTGATGTAGAGAAAGGAGTGCAAGGCTACAAGGTAGCCTCTATTTAGAGTGGTGCAGTGCACCTTGCATGTTAGCTAATTGTAGGGAAGCTCATCCACAAGAATCGACCTATGCAAGTAGCCGGCTTTGTAGTTGATCTCACAGGAAAGTGCACAGAGGGACTACAAATGAACTGGGTGAAGTACTTGGTGAATCAACTAGAGATTGACTGCAGAGAAGCCCAGGATCAGGGGCATGAATTCCATTTTAGTTGGCTCTTGTTACTTATATATTTTGTTGCATGGGAGCTACAAAAAGATGCAACCTTCCTGTACCTCAACCCTTTTGAGCCCTTATATGCGAAGTTCAATACCTTATGGTACTCGAATGATATGAGAAAACAATGGAAATCCAATGTTGTATTCCACACCTACTACAATCAGTTGAAGTGCGCCATCGAGTTCAAGCCTCGGATAACCCCGAATATCCTCTTCAAGTTCAATCCCTTAATGAAGTTCAACACAGACCGCCACTTCATTTATATAACAACATATGCTGATGAGAACAAAGAGAAGTTACAGTCTTATTATAAGATGAAAAAAGAAGACCTGGAGGAAATCACCAAGGAATGGTCGCAGACCTCCTTGTTTTAGTAGACCCTACATAATTGTCTGACATCGACATCCGAGAAGCTACGCAAGATACACATGGGCCCAGTAAGACGAAGAAAACAATGAAGATGAAGAAGGATGAGGAAATACAGGATATAGACAACAGATCTGTAAGGACCGCATCCATTTCACCCGGGCAAGAAGGTAATGATGAAGAAGTTGAACAGAAGCCAGAATACGAAGAGGACTCATCGAATACAAGGAAGGTTTCACCTCTGAAACCTTCCTCCTGGAAGAAACCTAGAACCCCTATAACCAAGATGAAGACAACGCTCACCCCATATGACTTCTCCTCGCCACTATGAATGAAGCTATATAAGAAATAACAAAAAACCAAGGAGCCAAGATCGAGGTGTTCGAAGAAGAATTGATCAGACCTGAGTGACTCGGGATGAGTCATAGGTGAGTGTTGGGGGCCTATTGGCCCTTGACCAAGTTGTGAGAGATACTTGTTCATATTTGATCGTTTTTGGGACTTCGACGCCCTATCGAAGGAAGTGCACAAGATGAAGCAAAGATCACAAGATCTCAGTCCACTTTTGGGCCCCTCTTTAGGATTTGGGTTAATGTAATGGGAAAGGGATGTCAGCCCATGGGTTTACCCATGTTTAGGCCCACTTTTGTATGTATAAATAGATGTCTAGGCAGGGTAGAAGAGATTCGATGGCATATTGATAGAAATTAGATCTGTGTGATCGAATGTGGATTGCAAATGATCTATGCATGATTGTAAGAGACTTGCAGAGCTCGGTGCAAGTTGTTGTAGGAGGTTGTGAAAGGCTTTGTGCTGAAGCGCAAGGAAGAAGGATCTAGCGAGTTGCGAAGATCTTCTGTCCTATGTGGAGTAAGGGTTGTTGAGGCTCTGTGTTGTAACTGCTTGACCGAGATAATAAATAATAAGAGTTGGTGGATGTAGTCCCACGGTGGGGGTGAACCACGTAAATCTGTGTGTGATACTTTGTGCTTTGATTCAAGGTGTTTACTTCTTCTTCTACTAAGTGCTTTGATATTTGTAGGAAGATATTCTTATGCTTTGTGCTCCTAGATGTGTATGAATGTTAGATCTAATGTGTATGAAGATGCTTAGTGCTGATCTAATGGGTTTGATATAGCTTACTTTTGTTAAGTGATTGAATACTATAGATTAGTGTGAGTGCTGTGAATTTCTATCTTATAAGTGAAGTGGTTATTGAATGTATCTTGAGGAACTAACGGTGCTAAGTGCTCTAGTAAGATATATAATCATAGATCTGTGTCCCAGATAAGGTTGTAGACACTTGAGTCTTGCAACCACCCTTGCCTCTACCTTGGGTGAGACTTCATCTGCTTCCCAGGTGTTTCCGAAAGGGCCGGTAGTTAGGGTTTTTTTGGTGTGTTGTTGTAGTATTGAACCCTGGGTCTGCCCTTATGCCAACAACTTCTGAAACTTAAACAAAGTGTCCCTCAAGGATCACTACCCTCTTCCTAAAATGGAATATATCCTGCAAAAGGTGGTGGGGTCCCATAATATGTCCATGATGGATGGTTTTTTGGGGTATAATCAAATCATGGTCCACCTAGACAACAAAGAAAAAATGGCTTTCACGACTCCATGGGGAACGCTCATGTATGTCAAGATTCCTTTCGGCCTGATGATCGCAGGTGCCACTTTCCAGAGGGAAATGGACATAACATTTTCTGACGTACTGAACAAGTTCATTGTGATCTATCTAGAAGACATCATAGTATACTTTTCCTCTGATGAACAACACCTTGATCATCTAAATAAAGTTTTCCAGAAGTGCAGGAAGTTCAGCATATCACTAAATCCAAAGAAATCACATTTCAGGATGGAAGAAGGGAAGTTGTTGGGGAACATTATCTTGAAAGAAGACATTAAGATAGACCCCAGTGGGGTTGAAAAAATCCTAAAAATTAGCACTCCGCACAGTAAGAAGGAAGTGAAATCCTTCCTAAGAAAGGTAAACTTCTTGAGAAGATTCATCCCAAACTTGGCAGAAATTATAAAGCACATAACCTGCATATTGAGGAAGGGGAATGAGATCAAGTGGAATCCATAAGCTCGAAAATATTTTGAATATATCAAGGTGAAACTGACTAGAGATCTTATGATAGCCATTCAAGACTTCACAAAATATTTCATCCTGTTTTCATTCACCTCGGAGCATATGATTGTCGATGTGCTGTTGCGGAAAGACGAGCGAAATTTCAAGAATCATATAGCCTATTTAAATAGGATGATGTGGGATGCTCTGATAAGGTACAACATTATGGAAAAACAATCATATTCCTTAGTGAAAGCCCTGAAGGATTTTAGGATGTACATTTTGAACTCCCACGTCATTGCTTATGTTCCCAACAACTCAATAAATGAGATCCAGACTCAGCCCAACCCCGAAGGGAGGAGAGGTAAGTGGATATTTTCCATGCTGGATATGACCTGGAGATTAATCCTATGAAACTAATTAAGGGTCAGGGCCTTGTGAAGATAATGGTGCAGTCGAACTGCAACGTCGTGGGAATCAATTTCATTGTCGATCTCTTAGAGAGTCCTCGAGAGGAAACGACTGCGCAGGTGTCTCAGAAGTTCTTCGATTCTCCATGGTATGCAGACATCATCTATATGTTTAAGAATCTCCAGGCCCCTCCAGGTGAAAGAAATACCAAGGTCAGATTTCTCAAGATTAAAGCGGTTAAGTTCTGCATCCTGGATAACTCACATTACTGGAAAGATCCTGTGGGAATATTGTTGAGTTGTTTGTTGGAAAATGACACAAAGTGAGCCATAGAATAATTTCACAAAGGGGATTGCGAAGGTCACCACTACTACAAAACCGCCACACACAAAATCCTAAGAGCGGGTTACTATTGGCCTAGAATTTTCGCAGACATGTACAAAGAAGTCTCCAGCTGCCACGAATGTCATATTTTTGATGGGAGAAGAAAGTTGCAGCACATCCCACTAAATTCTATCTCAGTCAAAGCACCTTTCATGCAGTGGGGTTTGGATTTCATAGAGGAAATAAATATTCCATACTCGGCGCAACACAAATGGATACTCAGAGACATCGACTACTTTATGAAATGGATAGAAGCGATCCCCATGAAGCAAGCTACCGCCGTAGTAATCATGCAATTTCTAGAGACAAACATATTATCAAGATTCATATGCCCGATCAAGATCATAACAGACAACTTGGCCGAATTCAAGTCCAAAAGGATGGAAAACAAAATTCAGGATTACAATATAACCCTGGGGCATTCTACGATGTAGTACCCACAAGGAAACGGGTTAGTAGAATCCTCAAATAAAATCCTAACAAGGATCATCAAAAGACTCATCCAAGACAATAAGAAATCTTGGCATAAAAATATTATCTATGTGTTGTGGGAAGATCGATTTACTGCCAATAAGTCCATTTCAACATTGCCTTTTCAGATTGTATACAGTGCAGACGCAATTTTCCCTACCACACTGGTATTTCTTGTCAGAATGATGTTGTAGGAATAGGAGGTCGAGCCAGATGACATGAAGAGGATAATAAATCAATTGATTCAAACACAGCAGATGAGGGAACAAGTATACAATCAATCACAAATCCACCAAGAGAGGATGAAGAAAACCTTCGACAAGCATTTTAAGAAGGAGTAATTTCAGGTAGGGGAGTTTGTGCTAATATGGGGCGCGAGAAATGAAGATAAAGGAAATCACATAAAATTTGACCACCTTTGGAGGGGTCCATTCAAAGTCAACGCATATTGTGGGAGCAACGATTATTTTCTAGAAGGATCAAATGGAGAGTGCCTTGGTTGGGGGCCTGTAAATGACAGGTTCCTCAAACATTATTTGATGAAATAAAATCCGTTCAGGTCATATGCCACTGTAAATATTCATTTTATTTTTGTGTCGAGTCAGTAGGTCAGCAGAAAATTGAAGCCCAAAGTGAAGGCCCTGAGTTTATGCTGAGTATTTTAGAAGTTGCATCGATAGTTTTAGTTTGCACTTTGTTTTTCATATTGCAGTGTCGAATATTTGAAATAAGGCCCAATGGTCAGGCACCTGGTCTACTGTTCTTTTCTACCTCATGGGGAGGATAACATCCCTGTTGGAGACAACTGTTAGTGCCACCATTTTCCTTTCAATTAGAGTTGGTTTTTAGTCGATTTATGGCCCATGTGTCAAAACATGTGAATTTAGGTACGTAACAATGAAGGTGTCTAAGTTAGAAAGTGGTCGGTTGGCCCTTGGAAATGGGAAGGGATGTCAGAGTTGAAACATCCGTAAATGGTACAAGTATTTGTTTCCCAAAGAGTCAAGTTTTGTTAAAGGGTAGTCTCTACGTGCCCCAGGTCAAGTCAAATAGTTAATGGAAGTCATGTCGACAAGTGATTTAACTATTATTAGTTCATTATGAAGGCCGAAGGAATGAAAAATTAGGGCGTTCATATCATGTATGCCCTACAGCCCTTATCGCCTGTACCTTACACGTGGGGATGTGTTATGGAAAATCTGCAGTTTTATTCGAAACCTATAGTCTCCATGAATTTAGTCTTCCTTGGCATGATTCCTCCTTCTACCCAATGTTTTATAAATCCCAAAGGTTTTGCACCCATTTTATTTGCGAAATCAAATTCATGCTCTATCTGTAGGTTTTCTCGCAAGCCCAAGTCGATCGAATTCTCCATCTTGGGAATTCACTGGATCCACTTCACCCAAGATAAACACTGGTCACATCGTGGTGACCTACATAAACATAAGGAAGGGTGCATGAAGTGGCAGAATCACCAGGCCTGAGACCCAAAGTGTCTAGGATTCATTTTCACTCACAACGGGAATCCCCAGGGATACAAAGGGAGTTACCCCTTTCCCTGCGGGAACGATGACATCACACTACGTGGAACCTGGAGTGGAAGGATCCATGTAGGAAGGAATGATAGTATAAGCCATGTCTCCCCAACATCAGATACCCCAGAGAAGGGGTAGGCCAAATAAGAATAAGGAAGCTAGGTAAAATCGAATCCCAGATTACTTATGCGTGTTGTCCAACTGGAGCCTATGGAAGGTAAAAGAAGAAAATCTAGCAGCAGGGTGAGGAGGATGGATGTTGTGGGTACAAATGATTAATATCCATATCACCAGCTGAAGCAGGTGAAACTAGCTATTGTCGAACTTTACCAGGAAAACAGGGAGCTGAGACAACATCCAACGACAAAGAACATTGAAGTGTCAGCAGCGCAAGGCTTCGAAGGGAACATGACGTGGCTCAAAATACAGATTAGAGAGGCATGGGATACAATTGTACAACTACCTGAAGAATAGAGGCTATCAAAAGAAGGGTATGTGAAGCATTCCAGAGAATCTGAAGCAGCCGAGGAGAAATCCTGCACAACTCTTGCCAGTGAACATAAAAACCAAGATTAGTTGAGTTCATTCCTGTATCCACAAACATAAATAAAATCTTGACAGTTTTGAAGGAGACATCTCCCTAAGACATTTTGTCATTTTGATAATGGCCATGGTAATCTACAGCCACTTTCTATGCACATTTCCCCCAACAAATGAGTGCTTGACAAAAATCAAATCTGTTACACCAGAGAGCGGGACTCTAACAAACACTTGTCCGTTCAGATATCTGATCGAAGGAAAGAATTGACATATAACTCCCTCATGAAAATACCTAATCGATAATCGAATCTCCGTGGTGGATTACAAATAGTTATGATGTAGCTAGATGTATTTGTTGTTTATCTTTGGAAAAACATCATGCGAAGAGTATTTTAACGCAAAACAGTCAGTTTCCTAGTTTTTAGAGGTAGTAGTTAGAAGAGAAGGGTAGCCCAAGCAGCGCCCTGGCCTATATATTTGATCTTTTCGATGTAAAACAGGTTGGTTGGAAAAATTAGTATAGACAGTGATTATTGTATGTAGATTGAGATCGATCATAATTTAATGAAAATTTCCTAAAGCTTTGATGAAAAGATTCTAATTGTAGCAGTTGGATGTATTGTTTTCTTTTCTTTTCGAACGTACTTCTTATTTATCTATTCGTATCTTTTTTTGTCTAAATTAGAATGAAATTTTGAACCTGTGGATTCGCTGCACAACGCCCCTTGTTCCTGCCATTTAGACAAAATGTATTTCCTCTAAATTTAAACTCTGAATTCATCCTCAACGGTGATCCGAGTTGTTTTTTGTATTTTCTCCCTGCCCCACACAATGATTTTACACTGAATACTATTTCTCTCTTAGCCTTTATCCTCTGAAGTTCAGTCACCGACTCATTTGTTCCCATTGTTTTTCTTGAACTGACTCCATATCCCAAGGTCTTACTCTATTGCACCAATATAACCAGAACCAATTATTTCAAAGTTGTTAAATCTATCCATCATCTTTAAAGCCATATCCCGAGCTGAGATTGTGTCTCCCGAGAGAGCCATCTCCAGGTCCAAAAGGCTAGTTTCAGGCCTCAAAGTTGGTTGAAATAGTTACCTTTGTCATGTGTTCATCATCCTAATAGATTTACAGAGTGCTAACATTCTAGCATTGTTGTGAGGGATGAAATTGAATAGGTTTTCCCTGGGATAACGACTAACATTGTAATTTGACCCTAGAGGGTAACATAAGGACAAACATCCGTATCAGTTGAAATCTTTACCCTGACGAATCCAGTCAAAAAGACCACTAGATCCAAGTAGCACATTTCAGGAACCCTAGCTTCGAAGATGATCTATACCAGAGAAAATCATGACCCAAACCCTGCAAATCATGTGTACAACCCTGAGAAATTTCTGTGCAAGACTAGGGAGCAAGCATCGGACCCATTCTATTACCTAGACAGAATCTTGTCCTTACCCAAAGACAGCATGCAAAGCATTGGTGATCCTGATTTTGACACATTCTTTGAACAAACCCTGTTCAGGTCTAAGTAAGAAACCATCTTGGACAAGATAGTTTTCAACCAAAAGATATTCCAATCCCTAGTGTCTAATAATATCCCTCAAATCCCCAACCCTCCTAGAGCCATGGCCACGATATTCTCCCCCCTCATTCTTCCAGCCCAACTACATGATTTTCGCCATAATTACAGACATAGGATTAAGCTCTACAATGTTGAAGGGAACATTTCAACCCATAAGCATATGGATTGGTTCAACGATTTCGTCGACCTAGAAGAGGTAGACTATGAAGACGTGAAAATGATGTTGTTCATGTAGAGTTTTGCGGGGGAGGTGAGGAAGTGGTTCAAATCCCTCTTGGATGCAAGAATTCGAGACTTCATCATGTTCGAAATTTTTTGATTACTATGTGGGGAGACAAAAAGAACCCCTTGCAGTTGTTAACGCAGTACAATAATATTTAGAAGGAGTCATAGTAGACGGTGCAATAATTATCACCCTGTTTCATGAATATTTATAAATCAATTCTTGTAGAAGTCCAGCCACCTCCCAGGGCTGCGCAGTTGCAATACATAGACTCATTCGACAATGAATTCGACTTCCTATTGAGAGAAAGAACATCATCAAATCTAGACGCGATAATGAGCAACACAATTAAATTCGAGGTAAATATGATGGCATCAGGGAATATCAAAACAAAGATTCATCAGAGGTGATAAGAAGCCCCAAGGATATGCAAAACCATCAATGTCGAGATCCACAAATGACAAATTCGACTTAATGATGAGAACCATGGAGATCTAATGGAGAAAATGTCTGTGGGAAATAAACCCGTTGCCCAAGAACAACATGACCCACATCCCAGGAATAAGAACCTCAGCAGGGGTCAACTTCCTCAGATCATATAGATGGAATAGAGGGATCAAAGATATCAAGGAGACCAGAAGACAAGGCCTCCATTCCAAAAAAACTACATGGATGAGGATTTCGATCAGATGTTCGAGGAACACATGCGTTGTTGCGATGACAAGAATTCGTGCGTGTTTTTGAAAAAGAGAGAACATGATCAATAATGAGCCAAAATGATGATTTTATGTTGGATACAAATGATGCATGGTTTGGGGAAATGGATGATGCATTTTCCTGGGAAACAGAAGAATTTAGAAAGGGTTAGCAGAACGCCATCATGCAGTTTCAAAAGAAATATAACCTCAGGAACAAGGAGGCACACACTGAAGCTCAACAAACAAACCCCATAAGAAAACCTCTGGAGGACACCCCTTCCACAAGACAAACAAGGTCGAACAACACGACCAAGGATATGACTGAAAAATCAAAGTCAAAGGAGGATACCCCGAAGAAAACATTGAAAGCAAGTGGAAAATAGGTAGAGAAGGTATATCCTCCCTCTAACATAGACTCTGACTTGACTAAGATCGACCCTAACTAAAAAAATGATGGCGCTAACAAGAGTATCACACCATATCACCCTAAGGAAAATGGGACAGTAGAATCCTTTAATAAAATTTTAGAGAATACTCTGAAAAAGGTCAGCAATGTAGGAAGGGATTATTGGGACTTGAGGATTGTTGGATGTAGATCGAATAATAAGGAAAGGTTATTTTTGGAGGAGAAGCATGCAAGAGGAAAAATACAGCCGAAATGAAAAGAAACATGCGTGAATGCATGGAATACCTAACAATGCTAGGGTTAGGGTTTTGCAATGCATTGTAATGGTTGGTTAGATGAACATATAAATAAGTTGTACTTAGGAGGGAGAGGAGAGGACGAAGAGATACCAAGAGAGGGAAAGAGAGGAAGAGAATTGTAAGGAATGTATGATTCATTAAGTTGATGACCTAGAGAAGGCATGGGTGACTCAATCCCAAGGGTTAGATCACAGGATGAGGATCCTGGTGTGATCTAGTCATCCTCATAGGGATCACGGATCTTGTGGGAGAGAGGAGGAACTATGACTGTAACCACGCATGGTGTGATATCTTTATAAATGATAATAAAATCCTAAGAGACAGATATTTGTGGACGTAGTCCAGCAGGGGGTGAACCACGGTAATACTGTGTTATGTGAATTTATGAATGCGTCCTTATGTTTGAGTAGTTGATGAATGTTGAATGAATGAAGTAACTAGTACATCTGCTATTTTACATGCATGCATAGAATGAATGTTATAACTATATGTTAAATGGATTGAATAAAGGCGATGGCACATAAACACATATCTCGATCAATAACAGGTTGCAAACACATGAGTATTTCAACCACCCATAGATCTATCTCTGGTGAGACTACACAGTGCACTCCGGGGACTACGTTGCCTTCTGGGTTACTAGAGGGGTCGATAGTCATTAAAGGGTTTTGTTGGGAATATTCTTAGTTATGAACCAGGTTCAATTTGTAATGGTCAATGAGAATCAAAATACCCCATAAGAATTCCTCAACACCAATATAAGAAGAGTAGATAAGGAAAATGAAAAAAAACAACAAATGGTTATGTTGTCGGGACTTGACCCCAGGTCTCTTGGGTGAGAGTTGAGTATCCTAACCAACTAGACTACAATGGAAAAAAACAACAAATGGTTCTAATGCCAGCTGATTAGAAGGAAATGGGATTGAGCATATGAGATCTAGGAAAGAAGTGTCAAAAGAATACGGGATCGGATGACAAGAAAGTGAAATAATGTGAATCTAAAAAGGCATGTTTAGACCATGGAATCCCATGAAGGAAGAGATAGAAATTTGGTTGAAGACAAAGGATCTAGAGTTTGTACAAAAAAATAATAGAAACCTCAAGCTAACACCACGCAAATATCTGGACAAGTACGTATTCACCGACTTTCATGAAGTATTTTTCTGTGATTTCCCACACATATTGCAGGAGTGGATAAAAAGATTGAAAGACAACCATCCTACGAATCAGATTAGATAGCTATAGTGGAATCCTGAAGATATCGTGCAACTACAATGAGTTAATAATAATTTTACACATGCATTAGATTTCTGGTTAGACAACATTTTTGTCGGATTTATCATAGAGTTTGTAGTAGATACAACAAAGTCGTACAATGCAGCTGAATAAGAATTATTGAGAGGACCTTGAGGTAGGTATATTAGATCACTATATACTTCCATTAAGATATTGTTATATAAAAAAGGTGTAATGACAATGGAGTCAGACAACTAAACTTCCTTATGTGCATGGGGGAAGGGGGGAAGCACTGATAGGAAAAGGAAAAAAGGAAGGAGAAGGGTATAAAGGAATGAAGGAGGAGGGCTTGGACCCAATTATGATGGATGCCGACCAAATAAAGTGGATCATGGTGAAAAATGGAAGGATCCATAGTGGAGTACCCTACCAATATAAGGTGAACACCAAGAAGAGAGTTGTAGTGTTATGAGGAAAATATCTCTATGGCTAGGGTGAACCACAACAAACAGGTATGACTATAGAAATCGAATCAATTCCAGCATATGATATATAAACTAATGTGCAAGAGAATCAATAAAGAGGCTTACCTCGTCCAAATGTTTGATGATGTACACCGTTGAGCACTTTGACCCAAAGCTTTATACCTGCAACAAGTTCTCAACAAAGAAGCTGAGCAAGCATATAGTGGTGATATAACAAGTTAGCGCATTAGATAGCATAATCCATCAATATAAAAAATATACATTCCCATGGATCATAACACATATATTTTCAATATATCAATTGGATGGGAAAGGAGTATTTCTATTAATAAATGATCAACAGAAGTGAAAAAATTATAGACTTCCATGTCGGCATGGTTCAAAACCAAGAAACCGAGTTCCTTCCAACTGGGCCTCCACCACTTCAATCCTCCACCAAAGGAAAGCTCATATAAGGGAGACAAAGAGGTTCTCCATCAATAAGGGAAGAGCTTGTAGGGTTGAACACTGTATTTAAAATTAAAGGACAAAGGGATGGAGACTCAATAATGAAGTGATAATTTCTCCAGAGTAACTTTTCTCTCAAAGTTGAATTCTATATCCATTTCCATAGCTCGGAATTGGATTCTTTATAACCTTCAAAATGAAACTAAAGGGTCGAGTCATAATGTTTCTATTATATGGAAGGTCAATGATCAGATATCTCCTATCGTGACATGGAAACATGACATTTAATTTTTATTTTCTTTCACAAATCCCGATGCATGTGGGTTGTAGTGGAGCAGCCCGCATATACGCTTGTTGTATAGCTTTCAATGTGTGTAAAAGTGGAAAAATATTTGTTTTTGTCTCTAGATTTATCAATTAGGGAAAGCATGTCTACATGGGGGAATGGAATAAGGCCCTCTCTGCAATACTACATAGGGTGAGGCAAATATTTCTATAACACATGCTCCCTAATGTGTGAGGTCAAAGGAGAATCTATGATGGATGAAATACATTATAAATAACCTAGAAGTGGAGTGGTAGAGATCCATATGGATGAACTCGATCGCTCATTAAATTTTGTACTGACTTTGCATACATGGCTGCCAAAATACATTGCAGATCCATGTGAAAAATATACCAAACAAGTGTCCATGGACATGAATAGGAAAATACAAATACGGTTATATGATAAAAAGTTGTCATAGTCATGAACAAGGCCCAGTAGAATCAGTCTCAAAATCAAACTAAAGATATATGTATACCATGGAGTACAATCTGATCTCCCATGATCACTGAATTCATATAGGTACTGGTCCAAATTGAAAGGAGGCAACAACTCAGGAAAGTTGTGGCCACATAGTAATGTCTTCAAGTATTCAAGTATTGATGTCATCATTTATACCTACCAATGATGGAAGTAGGGATAGGGTGCATGATAGTACTAAAGTATCATGTGATTCTAAGACAAACTAAGGGTCTGGCCAACATGCAAAGTCAAGAGTTCTAAGGAGTGGCCGACACAGGTTGATAGACTTCCTTTGAACAAGATCAAGAGACATATGGTGGACTCTGAGAGCATAGAACCAATGATAAAATCATGAGATGCAAGAGGCATCAATGAAGTTTCCTGTAGGGACTGGGAGGGTAACCAGTCAGTAGAGAAGATCGGTAATGAACTTAGCTTCTTAAGGCCATGCTAAACCAAAAATTATGATGAATTGACTCAAATCACTTTGTTCTTTGTTCAAAGGCGACACGATTGCTGCCGATATAAGATAATACTCCCTTCCCATCCATCTTTTTTTGTTTTTTCATAACAAATGAGTGCTATGATACAAAGGAGGAAACGAGTGTCGCAACTAAGAAAAACTAGTTCCAACAGTGGAATGTACCTATGCTCAATGCAGGGAAGTGCATGCAAGAGATGGACACTCAGGGGAATGTTCCCTCCTAGGTATAGGGTGTCAAATTGCGATGGATATAAACAAGGCTATGCTTGGTTGAGGATGAAAATCTATTGAGGAAAATGGTTTATAACGCAAAGAAAGAACCGGATATAGGCTCAATACTGGAAGTAAGGGTATGAGATGAAATTACAACGTAACGCCAAAAAATGTCATTTTTTATATCTTTTAGTCTACTTGGTTTGAAAAAGGGATACAAATGTGCCAAATGGACATCTCTTCAAAACCAATTTACGAGTGTGAAAAAGACAAGTTCACTCGGCGATATTTTCACTTTTTGATAATGAGTCAGAAAAGAGATTAACTAAGACTCATGATATTTCAAATCTGATTTAACGAGTGTCAAAGGGACAAATCACTCAGCAATCTTTTTTATTTTTTAAAGATGAGATGGAAAAGAGCTTAAATTAAACTTGTTTTGGTAGTCCACGGGTTATATGGTCGCATGTTTATGAATGAGAAATGAGGCTCAACATAAAGTCAAGTACAAGTTATGAGGGACTCCCAGTCCTATGAAAAAATCTATGCATGGGCACCAAATGTAATAGGGGATCTAACTAGGGAATCCATGTTTGGTAAGTCTCAACCACTTGATAACGACATGACTTTATAGTAGATGGAAGTTTCTATGTCACAACAAATGGGTTCTTACCTAGGGCATAAACAGAGATAGTTATAGGATAATGCAAAAAATGCATAGTAGAATGGATACATATCCTATATGTTGGGTAATGAACATACCTGCCCAAGGTGACAAACGGTTGACAAAGTCCTAAAATTTGCAAGAATCCCAGGTTAAAACTGTAAAAAGCAACTCAATCCACTTTTGTATTAGTCCATTAGGTGAAAAAATGGTTTAAACTATAGAAAGTGGGTAAAAATGATTTATAAATAGTAATAAAATCATAAATTACTATACCCTTTTGATTTTTTACCCAACTAGTGAAAATTGGACCAAAATTCCTCCAAGATTCAAATGACGATTACGGGAACGTCCATTAATGAAATCACAAGCCGTTTGGATTAGGTAATTCTTGATCTCTTCCTCTTCAATTTCAATGGATTACATTTTTGAATTAGGTCTTAAATTTTTATTTATTTAAAGAACAAAGCATAGATTTCGGTGTATGCAGACTGGCTTTGATTAGGTCACATGTACGACTAGGTATACACTCCTGTGTGAACTACAGGGCACGTGTATTGAGCCCTACACATGACTATGTGTAAATAAATCCATGTACAGGCACGAAAATGACCAAAATGAAGGGTTTTAACTCAAAATTGTATTTGTCTTTGACATGATGGTTCTTTAATGGAGAGAGCAAGAACATGAGGAGGTCGATGCGGCTGTAGATTGAGATTTGGGGGCCCAAATGGCCTTAAAGTGATGTGGTTTGTATAATTTTTGGGCGCTCAAAGGAATGAGATCCCAAGTGAGGTTGTTGGATATGTTGGTGGGTTACTGGGACCGTGATAGTGAGAGATTCAATATTGATGGGAAACCATTGAGAATTAAAGTAGAGGACATTTACTTTCTGACTGGTCTATCATGACGTGGGGGAGGTTGTGAACCTCAAGTCGCGGGGAGCAGGTAGCAGGATGAAGATAGAATAATATATCGATGCCCATTGTGTAGCAGGGACTCCTAAGGTAGGGATTCAAGTCCCTACCAGGGAAATAAACAACCTCAGTCTAAAGATCATTGTCCTAGTTTTGACAAGGATCACAGGTTCAACCTCATTGCACCAAGCATCGAGGCTGCTCATGTTCTTTGTAGTGCAGTGTGTGAGACCCACAGTGTGTGACTGGTGTACCTCTGTATTGTCCAATATGAAATTTCGGGGGGGTAAAATAAATTTCGGGTTTGCCTCCATCTTGTGTAGTTTCATTTTCGAGAGGGTTCTAGGTTAGAGTGGAGATTCTTCCATGGGGACCTCACGATCCAGCCATGGAATGGTGGACCAAGGTGATGAGGCGACAGGGAGGGGGCGGGGTTCTGACACCCTATAGCGAGGAATTTTTCTACTGGTGGTGATGACAATTCATCACTTTGGATGACTATCCCTATGAGGGGATTGACTTTAGAGGAGATCCAGACATGCCACTTCCACCATGGTCTGCCTACGGTGACATAGGTATGTCAAAACGTTTTTACATTTTTTTTAATTTTTTTTTTTGTATAATTAGGACAAAAATATTTTTGGATGGTGCTTAAATATTGACTAGACATTTTTTTGTTGTAGACATGGGTCTGTGACGGCTAGAGGGTTTCCCTCAACATCGACAGAGGAACCAGGGAGATGAAGCGGTGGGAGGAGAGGCTGAGAGGTTCCTACAAAACGTGCAGGGAAACCTGTCACGTCTGACTCACAGGATACCCATGGTCCAGGTAGAGGATCTACCTAAGGCCATGGAGCGACAGGTGGTTGGTTTACCCAGGGAATGGGTACGACTCTTTCACCATCTTGCAAATATTTTGGTTTGCTACCATGACACACATCTGGTGCCACATGCGTAGATGTCATGGGATATCTATTACCAGATTATATGTGTATTGAGGGTGCTATCCCCATTTGTACTATAAACTCCATATTTTTTGAAATATATAAAAAAGGATCTTTGGCTTCACTTACATTTTAAAATGTCTACATTGATTAGATGGTTTTCTTTACTTTTAATTATGTGATAAATGCCAATATAAAACAAAGTTAGCATAAGCATAAGATGCATGATTATAACTCCTAGGAATATGAGAATATGTAATAAAATCAAATTGTCGTTCTAAAAGACGTACCTATAGGAATCGTCAAAGTAAAGTAGGATCACGTACGCAGTAATGGTCATTCAAATGACATACTACTAACTAGCAATCAAGGTGAACCTCTAATGAATGAATGCCATGTGATATAGAATTGTGTAAAAGTTCTATAATGCTGCTATATTCAGCCACATTATTGATGGATGTCCCTAGGCATACACCTCTTGAAGACACCAGTAGAACCTTGGGTGAATAAAACACCGAAGCGGTAGAAGCCAAGTTCTATGTGTGACAAATGGCCCCGTCTATGAATCCTAAGAAGACTGACGACTCCATTGACATCTGTAAACCAAGTGAAAACTTGATAAGAAAATCGAAGACGAAAAAGAAAAGAGATATATACACTAAATCAAATTAGTATACAGAGAGTGTCTCCCAAGCCTGGGGCTCAAGCGTAGTATCTTTTCAAGTAGAGCCCATTTTTGGGCTCGACCAACTTATTCCCTTCATAATATTCTAACTCATAGGCCCCTTTTTCTAGAACATGTCACACGATGTAAGGACCATGCCACATGGGTTTAAACTTGCCTACCCCCAGTGGTTCTTTGGATTCATCATATAAGAGGGCCAAGTCACCTTCAACATACAACTGAGGATAGAAATACTTATCATACTAAAACTTAACACGTCATTTTTTCACCTCAATAGTCATAGAGGTGTCTCGACGTTTCTCATCAAGACTCTCTAGGTATACAAGTTGTCGCTCGAGATCAGAAGTGTCAGGTAGGAGAACAACTACCAACTTAAGAGAAGGGATTTCACATTCAATGGGTAATATCGACTCCACACTGTGTACTAACTGGAAAGGGGAAAAACCTGTGGCAGTATTGATCGAGGTTCGGTATTCCCAAAGTGCAGGATATAACATGGTGTGCCAATCATATTTACTCTGACTGATAGTTTTTTGAAAAATGGTCTTGAGAGACTTGTTGATGGCCTCTACTTACCCATTTTCCTGGGGATAATAAGGAGAATAATGACCATGTTTAAAACCCATCTTAGATTCTAGTTCTTTCATCAACTCATTCTAAAAGTGACTGACATGGTCAGTGACAATCGCACTCGGGATACCGAACCGGGTGATAATCTGATTGAATATGAAGAAGACTACAATATTCCCCTTTGATTTAACTATAGGAATGGCCTCAGACTACTTATTAAATTAGTCGAAGGCCACAATAATGTGTTGATACCCCCTAGCCGAAGTTGGGTTGCAATCTACGAAGTCCACCCCCCACTTGGTGAAGGGACCGATGATAATGACTGGATGAAGAGGGCCTAGATGCGAGCGCATTTTCTGAGTGAACACCTAGTAGGGGTGACACTTCTTAACCACTTCAATACAATCCTTAAAGATTGTAGGCCAAAAATAACTGGCTCGCAAATTTTTTTGGGTTCTCGCAAACCCAGATAGATGACCACCACAAGCCCCACTGTGGCAATCGTTCAGAACAGATTCATCTTCTCCATGAGTTAAACAATGATGCAATATATCATCCATTCCTTGGTGATACAAAGTGTCACCGATGATAGTATATTTCTTATCTTGGTGCCTTATACGTCGTAGATCATCCTGTGAGAGATGTTGAGGGAACTTCAAGGTCTGAAGATAGAGAACGATGTCTCCATACTAGGGGTTAGACAATGAGACAAGAAAAATGTTGTGGTCCACAAACAAATCAACATGGATAACGTCCTCATCTAATCATTGAAAACTAAATATTATCTCTGTAAAGACTAGGGATTTCTTGGATTTTGTGAAAGTGAAATCGAGATCAAACTCCTATAAAATGACAATCCATTTATTGTATTTTCCCCCTATGATACGTTGGGTAAGGACATATTGAAATGGATTGACATCAACAACCACCATAGTCTTACAAGGTAATATATAATGACATAGATGTTGGATTGTGTGAACAATAGCCAAGGCTAGATTTTCAATGTGAGTATAATTAAGTTCAGGACCGAGTAAAGTTCGACTAAGATAGTATATGACAAGCTCATGGAGCTCATCATCCTCCTAAACCAGAACCATACCAATCATATCTTTGGACGTGGAGATATAAAGAAAGTAATATCTACTATAGTCATGAGACTTAAATAGAGGCACAGACACCAAATATTTCTTCAAAGCATCGAAGGAATCATGGTCTCGCTCATCCCATATAAAATGGGTGTCCTTCTTCAAAAGACGCATGAAACCTTTAGTGATAGTGGCATAATTCAAAATAAACCTACAAATAAAGTTAGCTTTCCCTTGTAGACCCTGAAGTTTTCTAATCGTGTGTGGGGGAGGAAACCAAAGTATTTCCTCAACCTTAAGAGGATCTACCATGATCCTACTCTCAGAAACTAGAAAACCTAAAAGATGACTAGACTTAATGCAAAAGATGCATTTGTGAGGGTTCAACCAGATTCTATCATAACAACATCCTTCAAAAACAAGCCGAAGGTGAATAACATGATCTGCTCTCTTACGAGAGTGAGAAGCAATATCATCAAGGTAAGATTCGAATAAGTTATTAATATCATGAAAAGAGAAAGTCATGTGTTGGTATAGGGGTAGATCCAGGGTTCAACGCTACAACAACGCACCAAAAAAACCCTAACTACCGACCCTTTTGGCAACACCTGCGAAGCATATGAAGTCTCACCTGAGGTAGAGGTAGGGGTTGTTGCAGGACTTAGGTGTCTTCAACCTTAGCTGGGACACATATCTGTGATTATAATACTTGATAGAGAACTTAGCACCATTAGTTCATCATTATTTAACCAATATCTACTCCGCAGAGAAAAAAGAGCATCACAGCCTTCACCCTGATCTAATGTATTTAAGCACTTAGTATAAATAAGTGGATCAGATCTACTAGATGAAAGCACTAAGAACATTCACCTATGTCAGATATAGCATCTATATTCATCATAAGAACAAAACATAAACAAATCTATCTATCTATCTATACCAAGAACTTAGCAAATAACACATAAATACACCAATGCTTCGCACAAAGTAGAGAAACACAACATATACGTGGTTCACCCCCATCCTGGGGATACATCCACCAACTCTTCTTCAATAGGTTACATGCATAGAGCCTCAAAACCTTACTTTGCATAGGACAAATTATCTGCGCAACTTGCTATATCCTTCTTCCTTGTGTTACAGCACAAAGACCTTCATAGTCTATTCCAACCACTTGTACCTAGCTCTGCAAGTCTTTCACAATATGCACAAATAATTTACAAACCACACTTGCACTTAGCACAACATCACATAGATTCATATTCTTCTTCTCCTTCCTTACATCTCCTAGACATCTATTTATATATTACAAGGTAGGCCTAAGCATGGGTAAACCCATGGGCCAACATTCCCATACCTGTTACATATTCCCAAATCCCAAAAAGGACACAAAAAGGGGACGAGATCCTGCAATCTATGCTTTGTCTTGTGCTCCTCATTTAACAAGCTTTCAAAGTCCCAAAATAGGTCAACTTGACAAAAGATCTCCAAATACTTTATCAAGGGCCAACAGGCCCCCAACACTCACATGTGCCTCATCCTCAGTCACTCTGGTCTGACTAGTTCTTCTTCGAATGCCTTGAGCTTGGCTTGAGATGCTTCGACTTGTTGTTGTGATACAACCTCCTATTCAATGAACTCTTGGATGAATGCATCATTGATAGGTCCCTCTAGATGTTGTTCAGCTATAGTGACAACCTTCTCTAGCTTTGTTCCTTGGCCTTCTACCTCTGTAAACAATTTGTAAGCGTTTTCTTGTACAAGTTGGAGTTTTTGAGTTACCTTCATAAATATTCTCTGGATAGTGTGTATCTATTGTTGGGTGGTCCGCTGCTCTTGGGATCGCTTAATTCTTTCCACAACTGACAGGGGATTCAATTACGCCTGTATCTTTTCGGCTTGATACTTCACCTCTTAGAGTTGTGACTCCAGTGGCTTCAATTTCAGGTTCTCTGTGAGTTGTTCATAGGTATGGGCACTGTGATCAATGAGTTTCTTACATTCTAGGGTAAGAGCCTTTAGCCTTTCAACTGCACTCCAAGTGATTTCTTCTCTTTCATCTCTTACATATTTTGGGGTCTCAGGTACAGTGTGTAGCTCCAAATCTGATATGCATTGTTGTAGTTGTTGGATGGCTTCTGTGAGCTGGTTCACCTAATGTGTAACTCGGTCTGCTACCTTGATTTCTAAGACCGTCACAAAGCAAAGTTCTCTATTGACCGCTTCTTTTACTTTGAGTTTCTCCGCGAGAAACTGTTCCTTTTCTTACTATAGTTGTGATTTTTCTTCATCAAACTTCACTTGGAGAGAAAGATTTTCCTATTCTACAGTACTGTGTTTCTCTACGAGTACTCCTTGTACTTGTGTCAAAGCCTAGGTGGATTGATTTATTTCTTCTTGTGCTCGCTGAAGGTGAGCTTCGACTATATCGTCTAGGCGGTGGAGTTGGGTTGGCTCATCTCCCAATTCTAGTTCTCCCGATGTAGTGGAGAATGCGTGGCTAGATTGTAAGGCTTGTTGTACCCCTCGGAGTTCAGTCTCAATTTGATCATATATCTCCTCTTTATTTTCTTCTTGTTTCTATGTTATTTCCATCGAAGAATATTGTAGGGCTATTATGAGGAAGTTGAAGTCATCGGAGTTGAGGATAGTCTGCATCTTGGTCATGGTGGCCTTCGATTTCTTCCGGGAGGAAGGTTTCGAAGGTGAACCTTTCCTCTTTATCAGGGGATCAACATCGTCCCCTTAATTATGTTCAAATTCTTTTTCATCTAACTCGTTGCCATCACATCCTTGCTCTAGTGATATGGAAGTAGTCTTCATGGAGGCACTGTCTAATCCTTAGACCTCTTCAATCTTCTTTGTCCTGCTAGGTCTGGGTGTATCCTACGTAGTTTCTGTGCTGTCGATGTCAGATATCTCCGCAGGGTCTACTGGAATAAGGAATTCTGTCGACCAGTCATTAGTGATCTCCTCCAAGTCCTCCTCTTTCAACTTGTAGTAGGAATGAAGTTGTTGCTTGTGTTCTTCGGTACACGTTTTGATGTAAATAAAATGTCGATCTGTGTTGAGCTTCATCAAAGTCCTAAACTGGTGTAGAGTGTTCAGATTCATGCGAGGCTCAAATTGTATGGCCATCTTCAGCTGAATGTAGTAGGTATGAAAAACAACATTTGACTACCAATGTTCATATCACTTGAATACCAAAGTGTAGCGAACTTCATGGCTAGTGGTTCAAATGGCTCAAAATCCGAGAAGGTCGCACCTTCCAAAATATCCCAGGAAATAAAAGCTATAAGGATCAAGAGCCTGAAATGAAATTCATATCCTTGATCCTGTTCTTCTCTACAACCGAGTTCCAATTGGTTCACTAGGTACTTTGCCCAATTCATCTAAAGGCCTTCTGCGCACTTCCCTGTGAGGTCGACTACAAAAATGGTGACTTGGGTAGGTCGGATCTTTCATATTAACTTCCCTACAATCAACTAACAGATGAGGCACACTAAACCACTCTTGATAGAAGCTACCTTGTAGCCTCGCGTTCCCTTCTCGACATCAGCATAAGTGTCCTTGATCTTCTGTACTAGAGCGCGATCCATGGATTTTCAGGGGTAAAACTCTTGTGGATCAGGTCCTTGCATACTCAACCCTGTGATCTGATTGATCAACATTGGATCAACTGTTATACGATGGTTTAGCCACAAATAGCCACCATGGTAACAATAAAGTAGTAGCTTGACACATGCATTGACTTCCTGGTGTCTACTAAAGTGGGGAATCTTCATGACGTTCAATAGGGTGGATTGTGCGAGGTTCATAGTCCATAGATGGGGGATTATCTTTGAATTTTTCCCCTTAGTTCTAGTCAGGTACTTATGTGGGGCGAGCATGTTATAGAATTTGTGATCTCTGAGGTTGAAGTCACTAAACTTCAACTCTACAATATTATCTTGTTATGTTCAAACTACGCGTATCCCCTTCGGGAGGTACGCTATAACCAAGGTTTATTCAAAATCTCTAGGCACATTGTCTCGATTTACTTCACCGCTCAAAGGAGGTATATAGGTGGGTAATATGGTCGGCATCAATTTGGAATTTTCTAGATCATTCCTGTTCTTGGTTCACTTTTCATCTGATGGTCGGGATGGTCTGGCTCCATGAACAGTTGACAGAGAGGTTGGAAGTCCTCTCATCGATTATTCTTGTAAACTTGTAGACATTGACATGACTCTTTCAGTCATGAGGTCGATCAAAACATCTTCAACATCTTTCTCTGCAATGCTCAACTTGTCTGACATACACGCTTGGGGTTAACAATCTTGGGTTTAGAGGGTAACTTAGACACAATAATGGGATAGATAGCAAGAGTACAATGATCAATGTGAAAAATAAACTTAGTTTGTGGGTGCAACCTCTCGGTTGGAAGAAGTCTTCTTGGTGCATGGCGTGATGGGATAAATAGGTAACTTGGCAACATATCTCTTGCAACAAGTTAGAAGCCTTCATTAACTATTTTTTGTCCGTTATGGCACGGTCCCAATGGTCAGATGGTGAGATGTTTGACCATAAATACCTTTCTACCCATTCAGATCATTGGTCTAATGGTTATAATGTCCCCAATGACTATATTTCTATGCCATGGAGAAGTGTCATGTGTCGTTATTATGATATCCCGACAAAGCTCCAATTTTGAAAATTTTCCTTCTGCAAGGTTCCCTCTGGAACCTTCTACAACTTGTCAATCTTATCTATCTTCTCACTTATATTTCTAGCCTTCTTTCCAGTGAGCTTCGTCTCGGTATGCCTTTTTCCATTCTGATTCTTATCTTCTTTTGGCATAGTTATTTCTCACTGTTGAGATTATTTCGTAAGATTCAAGGGTAATCCTTCTTCTTTATCTGGAATAGGTACTTCAATCTTCTGTGGGTATTCTAGTGTTCTTGCAACTTTGACATCCAGGTATTTGGTGTTAAATAGCTTCGATATGTTCTTATGTTCTTCAATCAAGTGTGCGATCCTTCTAGTCATGAATTCTTTTAAATCTTGTTTCTGTTGTTCTAAAATTTCCTCTTCTTCTTTCCTTCTGGCCTGATCTCTTTCAATCCAAGGTTTTCCTAGTAGCATGGTAAATGGGGCACTTTTCTCATTAAATTTAATAATCTCAAAATCTTCCTCTGTCGAAGTTCCATTGGCATTCATAGGTATCTGGGTGAGATTTCCACATAGGTTTATCACATTTCCTTTGAATAGTCATATTCCTCCTAATGAAGGAATCATAGCAAGCCTCCCTATAGATTCCCATCTTCTCTTTGTCATGATATTCGCCTGTGTTTCCTCATCTATAACACAATCAATGTTGAAGTCTCCTATTCTTGCTTCAAGGCATTCTTTTTCTTTGAATATCTCTGATAATATGACATGTTGGTGGTCATTCATGGTTTCTTTCATCTGTAGCAATACTTTCTCTGATTATTTATGGGATTCTGTCATAATCTTAGCCTTAGGGTTTTCTTGGTTCATATTCATTCTTTCAACCTTAGCAATCATTCTAGGGCAATCCAATACTTCATGGTTCATATATTTACAAAAAATACAACTAGGTCTTCTCCCAGGGAATTCCTTAGCAAGATGTTCTAGTCTTCTGCAACTGTAACCGAGATTTAATCCTCTCATTCTTTTAAATTATCCCCAACCTTTCCTATACTATGCGCTAGGATCATGGTAGCTAACCTACAAACATTTATTTCTAGGATCCTTTATCATAGCACAAAGCTTTCAGATATTAACTCTTTTCTTTAGATCAGACTTATTTTCCTTAGCACAGAGCTTGTCAAACTAAGTAGAGTAATGTGCACTAGAGAAACAGATCTACGCACAGAGCTTTCACAATTCCAGGTCAGATCTTTGCACAAAGATTCTTCTTCCTCAGTTACCAACAATCACAGCTTCAGGTCCTAGCAACTGAACCATTTGTTGGCATAGGGGCAGACCCAGGGTTCAACGATACAACAACGCACCAACAAAACCCTAACTACCATCCCTTTTGACAACACTTGTGAAGCAGATGAAGTCTCACCCGAGGTAGAGGTAGGGGTGGTTGCAGGAATCAGGTGTCTGTAACCTTATCTAGGAGACAAATCTGTGATTATAATACTTGATAGAGCACTTAGCACCATTAGTTCATCATTATTTAACCAACATCTACTCCACACAGAAAACAGAGCATCACAACATTCACCCCGATCTAATGTATTTAAGCACTTAGCATAAATAAGTGGATCATATCTAGCAGATTCAAGCACTAAGCACATTCACCTATGTTAGATCTAGCATCTAGATTCATCATAAGCACAAAGAATAAACAGATCTATCTATCTATCTATCTATATCAAGCACTTAGAAAATAACACATAAATACACCAACACATCACAAAAAGCATAGAAACACAACATATACGTGGTTCTCCCCCACCCTGGGGCTACATCTACCAACTCTTCTTCTTTATTATCTTCTTCAATAAGTTACATGCGCAGATCCTCAAAACATTACTCCGCATAGGACAGAATATCTGTGCAGCTCACTAGATCCTTCTTCCTTGCATTGCAACACAAATCCATTAATAGTTTGTTACAACCACCTTCACCTAGATCTACAAGTCTCTCAGAGTATGGACAAAGAATTTACAAGCTACACTTACACTTAGCACAACATCACATAGATGCCTCTTCTTCTTCTCCTTCCTTACATCGCCTAGACATATATTTATATATTACAAAATATTCCTAAGCATGGGTAAACCCATGGGCTGACATTCCTATACCTGTTACATATTCCCAAATCCAAAAAAGGACCCAAAAAGGGGGCGAGATCCTGCGATATCTACTTTGTCTTGCGCTCTGCCTTCGACATGTTGTCGAAGTCCCAAAATAGGTCAAATTGGCCAAGGATATCGCAAAACTTGGTCAAGGGCCAACATCATGGTGTAAATGTGTTGAACCTGCATAGAATAGATCTAGCTAGAAAATACTACACACATTTACAGAGAGAAATTGAGAAAGAAGAAGCAAGATAGAAAGAATGGAAGAATTCTCATTAACCATATTCCACACTCAAAGAGTGAATAATTTACAATATATATAGAATAAATGTGTAACTAATGAGCCATATTGGTTGTATAGATTGATCTGGACACACACCAATAGTTACAAGAGAAAACTGCGACCTAGTCTAGTCTCTCATGCAATTACGGGAGTGAACTGCCACCTAGTTGAGTTAACTAGTCAACTATTCTTCAGTTAACTGACTAAACAAAGAGTAGTGAGTTGGTGATGATCCCAATGTTTCATGGTGACAAAACCAATGCAACATCTAAACTCAATTCAACTAGTGAAATTGAAGTGTCAACTGAAAGAGAATATTCTCCAGGTGGAATATTCTCCCCTAAAATATAGGAGACTGGATAATGACTAATTATGACTAATAAACAAGGAATAAACTTAGGAAAAAAATATCCTAGGTCTATGTGAAGTAACTCCAACACATGGCACGCTGAAAGGTTGCTCTGACATTTTTAAGGCCGAAATGCATCTTCCGATATGCAAAGGTACCCCAAGGACAAACAAATGTCACCTTGTGTTGATCCTCGGGTTTGATTTGAATTTGATTATATCCTGAAAATATATCCATAAAAGAAAATAATTCACTTCCCGCACACTCGTCAATAATCTGATCAATGAAAGGTGTGAGAAATTTTTCTTTTAGACAGGCCTTATTCAGGTCATGGAAATCCAAACATACACGGATGGTTCCTTGCTTCTTATCTACATGAATGGGGTTGGATACCCATTCGGTTAAGGGAACCGGGTAGATGAAGCCAACATTAATTAGCTTCTCCACCTCTGCCTTAATAGCAGGGGCCTTTCGAGGATTTACAGCTCTAAGATGTTTCAAAACAGGTTTATCATCCATATAAGTTTTAATCTCATGTTCGACAATACGAGGGTCAATCCCTGGCATCTCTTCATAGGACTAAGCGAATACGTCTCGGAATTCCTTGAATATCTCGATGTAGATCAAGATTTCTTTTGGCGAACAATCTGCATCGATATTTACATTTTCAACCTTGCCAAGGGTATGAGAGATGTCGATATGGATGGTAGGATAAATACTCACCATGTTTCCTTCATCATAAATGTTGTGCGTATCAAGTGGAACTACAACGTGACTGACTATCTCACTGAAAGTAGATCGAAAGTTGTCTTGTTCGATTCTTTCAAGATCTAGGAGAAAATAGGAGTGGTGATGCATATCATCCCAAGGTTTGTCGAAACCATTCATGGCTTCAGTGATGGCTTCGTCTGAAGGAAAAGTCCCATAGAGGAAATCATGTAAACACAACAACGAGGTGGCCCACATGGGCCTAAAAATGAGATCCTCCTCATCTGTCGGTGAGGGAACAGGATCTGGATTAGTGAAAGAGTCGAGAAGAACTTGATACACAATATCTGCTACCGATAATGGCATGCCCATCCCAACATGTGACTGTCCTTCACAAGAAAAATTTGGGGAAGGTAGGGTCCACGGATCATCAAAATAAGACGTTCGGAAAGGAAGGGACTTCCCAGTCGAGACGAGCCTACTGGACATGGCATAAACTTGATGGTTCGTTGTCAAGAAGTTGAAAGTACCCATAAGGGAATAATACATTCCGACACCGATATTCTCAATTGCCGATTGATAATTTTCGATCACAAGGATCGACTATCCAAGAGATGCATTAGGACTAGAGCATGCAAAGGATAACTAGTCGATCATCACGATATTCCCCTCATGAGGAAAAAAAATAATACAGAAGACGGACGATACGACGGAGATCATAGAATACGTCCAATTGTGACCTAGTAACAGGTTATAATCAAGAGGCACATCAACTACCTCTACTTCCACCTCTACCATATTCCCACCTAACTGGATGAAAAAGGTGAGGAGAATAGCATGGTGGTAGAAGGAATGACTATCAAAAGGAGTCAACATGTTCATTGAATTGGAAATGGCTGGAGAACCGATAGATTTCCAATAGGCTAGGGACATCACACACGTAGCAGTGCCTTCATCAATAACTGCATGTTTGATGGTATACTTGGAATACTCCGCATGGATTTGGAAAGCCACATGGTAAGGCAAACAAGGCTTAACATCTGTGATGTCAAACTTGATAACCTTTGAGCCACTGGGTTCTAGATCTCCTAGAGTAGAGAGTAAGGCATTCCTTTGTAAAGGACACATCTAGAGTACCTCCAAAGTTGACATCGAAAAAGGGGTTTGGCCCACGTCCTCAACAATAGAGTAGTTTCTGGAAGCTCTAGCATTTGGATTCTGGGTAGAGATACTAAGTACTCCTTTCAGAATATGAGACGGTGGATCTGGTTTCTCAATCTATAAATTTGTCTCTAGAGGAGGAGGATATTCTAGAACATAATTAGTTTGTTTAGAACTATATTCTCAAGATCGAGTGGCTACATCTATTTTCGCATCGACCATATTGATACATAAATGGTCGCCATATTGTGACTGCTAGTTTTGACCTCCACCATCCACATTTTCGGTGTTTGAGGAGATCAAAGCTAAGTGTTGATTATGTGGGAATGTATTCATCAGCACGGTGGGCGATTGAGCTAAAATCCTCACAGATTCTACAAGTTTGGGGCACAAATGGGTAAGGTGATCATTTGTGCAAAGCTTATAGGGAAACTTCACCTTACATTTTTCTCATTTTCCCTCTCCAGTATTATTACCTATCTTCTCATTATTATTATTGTCCTTGGGTTTATTACCATTTTTCCCACCCTTACAATTATTGCATCCTTTCTTCTTATTCCCTCCTGGTTGTTAGTTACCATTCGGGTTGCTCAACGATTGCACAGAGTGTACATCTGTCGACTGAGTGGGATTGGAAGACACAAATGAGGCTGGTCCTCCTATAGACTGGCTTAAAGAAAACTCTTTCCACTGGTTTGTCACCAAGTTTGTGGACTTTATATTTGCAGAACCTATAATTCCATTGGCATGAGGTCTGATATTTTTCCTAGGGTCGTAAGTAGACCGCTGTGCGTCAGGAAGAAGATGGTATAACATCCCATACTGAGCATAAATCAAATCTAACTATTGGTCCCTAAATATTGCTTCCTCTTCAATAGTAACCCTGGAAGTAGCAACGTCCTTCGAGATAGGATCATACAAAGAATTAAGAAACCATTCTAAAATAAATGTTGGGGGTATCAGGTTCTTGATCAACCTATTTTGTCTACGCCACTCCTGGATATGGTCTGAGATATGAGTGGAAGTATCCTGGCGTAAAGTTGACAACAATTATAAGCTAGCATCATAACGAATGGGCAACTGGAAGTGGTTAAGAAAGACCATTACCAACTAACTAAAAGTCCCATATGCCCCCTTCGGTAGCTCAATATACCATTTTTCAACAACTCCGATGAGGGTGCATTGAAATAATATCAAACGAATAGAGTCGTCATTAAGGGAGTTTGATGAGCACCAAAGGTCAAAGGTAGTGATGTGATCACTAGGATCCTCTCCATTCTTACCCTTGAACTTTGGGATGTCTGAAGTAAGTTTGGTGGGGACTGGGGGCCATGTAGGATTGTGACTTATAGGTTCAGTCATTAACTTATCCAAATATGGAATATTAAGCTTGGCCATAAAAGGGAGAGGAGGTTGTGACATCTGGCCCCATCCTCCCGGGAAATATTGTTCTTGTGGATTCAGAGGCCATCCAGGGTTCTAGTAAACACCATGTCCTTGTCCTGTATTATAAGGCCCTCCTTTGGGATAATTCATATGAGGTTGGTTGGGCATCATTCCATATGGAATATTCTATTGAGGGTTATAGAAATTCCCCCCAGCCAGATTAGATCCAGGTTGGGGGTTTCCCAAAGAGTGAAACTGACCTCCCCCAGGTTGGAAACCGAAGGATAGAGGCGGATTTGTCATGCCAAATGTATTGGTCAGAATATGCATTGAGGAGGTAGGATTGTAAGACAGAACTTGAGCTGAAGCTTGTCCACCAGGTTGACTATTCCACCCAGAAGTAGGAGGATTGGACCCAGGGTTAAAAGTAGGCATACCTTCCATATTAGTAGTCATTTCAGGGATTTGAGATATGCCAAATGAAAAATGAGTTTAGGGAGGTGTACTTCCCCCAAGTCCAGCGATAGCATTAGGGCTAGTAGTTGGTATGGAGTTTAAAAACTGCGAAGTGAAGTTAGCCATACCATAAGAAAATGGAATAGAAGCCACAGGGATGGACTAAACATTGTAGCTCAGTGAGTGGCCAAGAGACCTAAAGGGGTTCGAGGCAGTAGCATGAGCATTAACTATAGTTGGGGCCATAGTAATGATAGGTGCCTCCGACACTATGACCATAGAGGTTGTAGGAGTCAAAGGTGTGCCATTAACTATAGTGGGTATGGGAGTCGAAGGGCTCCCAAAATTCTGAAGACCAGGTTCAATAATCATCCTTGTAAAATCACAAGTCTAAACAGTGGAAGTGTGTGTACCACATATAATGACTCTACGCCTTTTAGAAGGAAAAAACATGAAATCTGGTGATAATTGTAACAATTGATGGGACTGGAGAGGCGGCTGGTCTAACTCCACGATGACTTAAGACTCTAAAGATAAAAATATATCCTAAGGCCAACTAGTAAGAAAAGAGGACACCAAAATTCAAATGGCCAATATGCATGCAAATGGGGTAAAGTGGATGAGTGGCCTCCCTCCCTAAAGAAGGTATGTCTTGTCCAAGAGGGACCTAAGAATCCCAGCTAAAGATTGGAGGTAACATAATCAGTTATAGGGGACCTCATGGGATTAACAACCAGTCAGTCAGATCCCCCCATAGAGGTAATCCTCCATAAAGTATGTGTGTTGTTTGACCCCTATCTGACAAAGGGTACTATCATAATAACCCTTGCAAATAACCTATGGCATATCTAAGTCAAGCAACTAATAAACCACTGTATAACCGATGCACAAGTGAGCAATCATAAGTCTGGATCACCGTATGGGCAAGGTAGAAAATCCCAAAACCTTGAAAGAACTAACTCTCATAGAGGTATGGGCACTAGCAAGATCCCCAATTATGAATAAATCCACAGAAATATCTCTGATTCTAGGTGAGTATCCGGGGGGTATCCCTTCAACTAACTTCAAGAGACCTTGTGATTAACTCCGGTGTGAGTGGAGCCTCCTGATCTTACCAATTATACAATGGAATTCTCAACTCCCTTTCTCAAACACATATGTTTATTTAATTGCCTTGGAGAAGTTTACTCACAAAATCCTATTCCAAGGCACTAAATCCTAGGCTAATTTGTGCACCCTAGAAAATAAAATCGTTACTAATAAATTTTAAATTATAGCATTGATTTTATGGTCGTGATTACTCAAAAAGGTATGCTGATGAAACTCATGGTGTTATGACTCTGCAAGGAATTAAATATGAAAATAAATAAAAATATAACATTAACTTTTAATGTATGGTATGCTTCTAAAAGAGATGGAATTTTCAAATTCAACTTTGTGATTCAGAAGTAAAAAATGAAATCTTTCCCTGTATGCACTAAGCTAATCATAAAAAACTCAAAAGACAAAATATGCCAAGAAATGAAAAATGCCTATTTTTTTGTATTTTCAATATATCGAAACTGAAAATGCATGGACTAAAAAGTAACTTGATATATATCCCTACTGTGTATAAAAGAGAGATAACTCAAGAAGGATATCAAGCAATGAAACACCCAGCCCAATGTACAAGGACAATAAAAATGAAAAGATGAAGAGAAACACTTCGCCCAAAAATTCAACCAAAAGAGGGTTTCTTGTCATCTCACAGGTACTCAACATGCACTAATGAGACCTAAGAAGGCTCATCAAGCATCAAATCCCACCCAACAAACAGAACACCACACCAATAAAACGGGAAAGGAGAAAATGTGCACGCGACTATTTGAGAAAATAGAGAATATATACATATCTTTTAGTGAGACAACCTACATGTATATGTGACTGTCAACCAAAAAGGAACCTACATGCTTTGAAACAAGGCCAGGCAAGGGAGAAAGGCTCAAAAATTAGACCCTATTGAGACCTTCATTTTTGGATAAGGAAGTGCGTAATTTTTTTACTGAGCACGAGTTGTGCAATATTCAACAGAGGTTGGACAACAGAATGAGAAAGAGCAACATAAAGCAGTTGTGAAATTCATCACAATGCCAGCTAAGCAACAGATGGTTGCAACAGAACAAGGAAGCACACAATCTGAAATAGAAGACACAACCCAACTATATATAGGGTTGAGCATAAGTGTAAAAGGCTTGTTGACATTGTTGTTGTTGTTGGTCAGTTGATTACGAGTTGGTTCTGAGTTGATTGTTGGGAGTTGAGACAAGTCGATTCTTGAGTCTGTAATGAATTTGATCTATCACTTTTGAGAATTGGAGCTCTATGACTTGAGTCTAGAGTCAAGAGTCTATACAACGCATTGTTGTGTAATTCTGAGTCTGTAATCAAAGAAAGATTCTGAAGATAATATGAATAAGGACCTAAATTTTCAAATATGACATGTCTCTATGTGTTTTCCTTATGCATTACAGTTCTTCTTTATGGGTTATAAGTTCTACTCGATGGTTCTATTCTTATATGCTTGTTCTTAACATAAGTAGGTTCGATTGATGCACATATATGTTTTAGATCTGTTTACATCTCTTGCACAAGATCAGGGATGCATCCTGAATGCTCTATGGATCCTCTTAATTCTTTCCCCTACCCTTCCCTATCTATCTATCTTAGCAATGCTTCAGGTGAGACTTCTTCTCTTTGGAGGAGATGAAAATGCCAGCGCTATAGACTACACGATACCTTTTGTTGGTAACCTAAGAAGGACCCTAGTCTCATCAAACTTGTGCCAAAAAAATGGTTTTGTTGCCAGGACCTACGTTAAAAGGGGACCTATAGGGAGAATGATTCTACGGATTCATAGATCTGGTATTGATCAATGGTGGGAAATAAATTGTGACACCTTCATATGGAAAGAAGATGAACTGAGGATAAAATCAGTGGAAAACCCTCGCAAAGCAATCTTTTACTTAGAAAGATCAAGCGACCACTACAAGCTTTTATGGATTAGATTCCGAGAAGAATTTTTCCACTAGATAAAGAATCTCTAGAGTTCTAAGGATGATTCAAGAGGATCTGTGTGTGGGACACTGAAAATATAGTAGCACTTCAGAGGCTGGATTGTCCAGTCATGCGAGTAGTTGATTTCTAGGTCAACACCACATTAGATGCATATATCATCGAATTTTCAGCTGAGAACCACCAATATTTCTCATGAGCAGAGGAAGTTTTCAAGAAATACACAAGCGGAAGACTATTGAGACAAATCCCCCTGTGGATTAAGGTTTTCTTGATGGAGAAGGGGATGTTGACTATGTCCCTGACTAAGATGGCAACATAAACACCCTCACTTGGGGTAGGGCGAGTTGGGGTGAGATTCATGGAATGAGAGAGGGGAAAGGTTCTTTGACAAATGGGGGGGGAAACAACAAGAAACAAACTTGAGAGATGACTGATCCTTGAAGAGAGTCACCATAGTTGAGAAGTGGTGGTGTGGAAAGATCAAGAAAGCAACAATACAGTCTGAGAAGTTGAGGAAAGAAGGTGGATCAGGAGAAGTAGAGGAAATATAGATGGAAGAGTTGCAGAAGATGATAAGACAAGAACAACTCTCCAATCAAATATCAAATGAGAGAGAAGCACAGAGAGAAATAAGTCCCTAGGAGATGGGACAAGAAGGAGAAGGTGTAGATGTAAGAGAGGAAGAAGCTGGCATGAATCTTGAAGAAGAAAGAGAACATTCAACCCTGATAATAGGAGAGATCGGGAATCTAGCCGAAGATATCATCCCAGTGGAAGCAAATGAGACCTCCCAGATCAAAGAAAACTACCCCGAAGCCAGTGGCACCAGCCTCGAATCACCCATACCCCAAGTGTATTCTATACAAGTAGTAAGTTTGATACTATCTTCTCATACTAGTTTTGTTCTAGTACAATTAATTAGTCAGTCACAACGATTAACTGAGAGTACAGGGAGGATATTGGGATCCCCTGGTAGATAGTAAGCAGGGCCGTTAGGACTTATATTCATTGGAACAACAAGATCAACAATGGTTGGCCATGTGGAAGGTTTGATTGCCCGATACCGATAATTTTGGGGTAAGGGAGATGAAGACGTTGAGCATCACTAGTTCTTGTGTGAGGCAATCTAGAGATCCAGCGGGACTCCAGATAAGAATAATATGTTCGAGTCTTAGACTACCTTGAGAGGTCTCACTCTCAAGTGGTACATGAAGATCATTGAGCTAGGAGTGCCAAGAATGCAAGGTCAAGTGTTCACACTTGGCCAAGTATGGACAAGGTTCATAACAGAGTTCAAACTACCCCAATCAAAACAATAGGCTTTATCTAAGTTGCGTGAGATCCAGTAGCAGGAAGGTGAATCAGCCTAGGAATATAGATAGAATTTTAAATATTCCATAGGGAGGTTGGCTCATCCAATCCATGAAGAAAATCGAAGGGAGTGATATATTCAAGGGTTGTTGCCTCTGACTCGGATTCCGCTAATGCAACAACATATATCCATGTTAACAAATGCCTTGGAACAATCGATGAAGATTAAATCCATGGAAGGATACCCTGGGAGCCTGAGAATGACCAGACCCCTAGTAGATGTGAATCTGGCACAACTACAAGGGAATATATCGACACTTACAGAAAATATTCAAGAGCTCACGATACCCAGACTAGGACGACCACGGGTTTGCTGCACCAGATGTTGTATGGAAGGTCATATGGTGAATAAATGTCTGTGAATAAGGGGAATGGGACCTCCTCAGAATCTGATGGTACCCCCACCAGGACCCATGAGAGGAGTTGTGCAAGTGTCAACAAACTTACCATTCCATAACCCCAATCTGTTTCATGCTTTTCCAGGAGGCCAAGGAACACCAATAGTCGAGTATTGTGAAATCTGTCGAATCCATGGGCATGGGCCAAGACAGTGCCCCATTAAGTAGAAATATTAGACAATACTAAATACATTACACTGTGAGTTTTGTGTGTCTACCATGAAAACTACCAATCAATGTAGATTGTTGTATTCACTTGTATACAGGTTAGACCGAACAACATTCAGGGTGAATTAAAACCCTCAGGGACCATGAAGAGGTCGAGGAGGTGGAGCCATAGGAGACTTTCGAGGAGGAATAACTAGGGGAAGAGTTCCAAGAATATGTTATAACTGTGATGAGCAAGGTCACCATGGACAGGCGGCCATGGTGCTCTCATTGTAGAACCAACGAGCATGCAATTGAAGATTGCCAAGAATTAATTGCAAAATGGGAGGATAGAGTATGACAAAGAGGAAATAACCTCATCAATTCAGAAATCAAGAGGGTTATTAAGGGACAATTTCCCAACCTTAATATCATTACTTGAGGAGGATTGAAGACAGGATTTGTTGTTGATACTCTACTTCAAATCCAGAAAGAAACACCTAAAGAAGGTAGGTATGACCCTTTGAAACATAAGTTGTTCTTTAAAGATTCCATAGAAATATTTCATAATATTCCTAGCCTAGTGATGCAAGAGAAACCCCCACAGACTATTTTTTATCCTAAGATGGAATAAGTTCTTGAATCACCCCTTGCACCCAGAAACCCTATAGCCATGGAGAGACAACCTGAGCAACCTCAAAATGTAGTTGACCTTTCGTTCCAATTATTCTCTGACATTCTGGAGAATGATCAACTAAAAAAAAAGTTGTGCAATGTGCTATACCTAGTTTTAGGGAACGAATAACCCCTGGAGGAAAGAATAAGGGATAATCTTCCTGAGAAGAGTACTCAGAGAGTGTAGCGAAGAAAAGTACGAACCAGAAAAGAATTTGAACTAGCAGCCCAGTTAGATGAATTTGATATTAAGGACATCATGTTGGATCTGGGATCTGATGTGAATGTTCTGCCTAAGAATACCTGGGAAGCCTTAAGAAAACCTAGGGTGACATATTCCCCAATTCAGTTAAGAATGGAAAACCAATATTGTATCTTCTGCACAAGAAGACTAGAGAATGTGTAAATAGATGTTGCAGGACTTAAAACAATGGCTGAATTTGAATTCATTGAGATCATGGGAGATAAGGACCCTTACCCTTCACTACTTGGCATTGATTGGGCCTATGACAATTATGTCGTAATCAACTTAAAGAAAGACACCATGACCTTTGAGGCTGAGGGAATCAAGGTAGTTCAACCTTTGGATCCATATGTAGGACCCGGATATATAGAACCAATAGACAATAATAAGGAGGGAGAAGACTTGGACCAGCTGCACACCGTAACAACAGGAACAATAAATGATTATATAAATCCTACTGCTGATGGATCAGTAAGTTGGAGAAGTATACAATTAGTAGATGAAGATTCAGAATTAGCTTTAGACAGTTGGAAACAAGGTTCGCATGAGATATTCTCAAGAAGATGTGCAACTATCAGAGTGACCAGATGGATTGGGACCGAAGTTAGAGAATACCCAGTATACGATGGCACCTAAGATCTAGAGATTTTTCTGCACAACATGGAAGAAAATGTAGTAGAAGATCAAAGAATTTCGGTACTAGATGTATCTCTTCAGAACACCCCTGCCATATGGTGGGATAATCATAAATCCATACTCATAACTTGGGATGATATTAAGAAAGCTATCAAGTACAGGTTCTAGAATAAGGAGCAGTTGGAATCAAAGATGCAGACAGATCTCCAAGTTACGCAACTATTCAACAGAGAATCGGATCCTATAATACACATTGAGCAGTGCATGACATAGTGGCAAGTTGTGGGAATACCCTCTCATTTATGGGTTTAGGTATTTCCCCACTCCCTATGTCCAATCCATAAAGCTTGGTTTATACATTAGGAAACCAGAAGACAAACAAACAACTGGAAAACACCGGAAGCTCAATTTTGCAAGGACTTATAATTTATAAGTAAGTACCCTGAGCTTGAAGTAGTCCTGCAAAATATTAAATAATTTATTTTTATAGATAATGTTAATCAGAAATCAAACTTAGTGGTATGCACCAAACATAACCAAGAACTCTAGACTAATATCCACTTGCCCTCAATCGAGAAACCTATAGAATGCTACCAAATTAGCAAAGATTCAGAAAGCCTAGATGACATAGGGGAATTCAGGAACCTATCCATCAATGAAATAGAGGAGGAGTTAGAGACCCGCTCCGAGCATTCAATGACCAATGGAATTCCGATGTAGATGTGAGCACCAAGATACGCATATCCTTCATCTGTTAATCTCATACAGTGGCTAGTGATGCAATTATTTGGACTGATAAGAGAATCAACTAATCAATTAGAGAAAAGGCTCCAGGAGGCCGAAAGATTTGTCGAGGTTGCAAGGAAGGAAGAGTTTTTCACGCAAACATGTAGGATGTAGGAATCGCATGAAAAATTCAAAGTTCAGTTCAAACTGGAAAGAGTGTAGGAAATACTTGTCGAAGCCTAGCTGGAGATTCAGAAGGTTGTGCCCAAACTAGCTGAAGTCAGTGATGTAGGCGAGCCAAAACACCAGATTGAGTTGCTGCAAGGAGCATGGACACAAATTTCCACCCATGTTGAGTAGATAAAAGAATAGTTACAACAGGCCCAACAAGAATCAGAGAAGAAGCCTCAAAAGTTGGAAGAGAAGATGCAGAAGATAGTACTACAAGGAAACAATGCCCGAGAAACATTACACAAGCACACAAAGGAATGCAAAATTATTTTCAGGGAAGTCAGCAACTGGATGGGAATCATTTCTCGATGCAACCAATTCTTGGAGGAGGTTCTCACAAAGATCCAGGTGTTAAATGAAGAAGTTGTGACCACAATGGATCCTTTGGAGAAACAACAGAAGTTAGACCAAATTCAATAGGCAGACAATGAGTTGAATACCTTCTTTGAGGCAGAGTCCGTATAAAATAAAGAGCTATGCGATTTCTGACCTGTCATTCAGGAAATGTACATGAAAATGCATCAAATTAATGCAACAACATATTCCAAGTGGAACTTGTTGGTCGCGTCCAATCTAAAGGCAGATAGCAAGGAGACAACCCAACAATTCGTTGTAGAGGCATCACTCCTCACTAGGAAATGGTAGGATAAAGTGGAAAACTTTCAAGGAGTGAAACAATGAGCCTTAGAGTTGATACCAGAGTTGATCCCTTCATTTGAAGAGGTAAAAGAAGAGAAATCACAAACAAAAGAGACCAAGGAATAAGAAAAGGAGGATAAGGGAAAACAACATATGCTTCTGGAATATGCAAAAGAACCAAGAACTTGACTCGAGGGTGAGTCAAGTATTGTGGTTGGAGCCTATTGGGACCTTCGTTTTTTGATAAGGAAGTGTGCAATTTTTTACTGAGAATGATTTGTGCAAGATTCAAAAGAGGATGGATAGTAGAATGATAAAAAGCAACAGAAAGCAATTTAGAAAGTCAATGCAACACTAGCTAAGAAACAGACGGTTGCAACAGAACAAGGAAGTGCACAAGACAAAATAGAAGACACAACCCAGCTATATATAGGGTTGAACATAAGTGTAAAAGGGTTGTTGACATTTTTTTTTTGTTGGTCAGTTGATTACAATTTGGTTCCGAGTTTATTGTTGGGAGTTGAGTCAAGTCGAGTCTTGAGTCTGTAATGAATTTGATCTATCAATTTTGAGAATTGGAGCTTTGCGACATGAGTCTAGAGTTAAGATTTTGTATAGCGCACTACTATGTAATTCTGAGTCAATAATCAAAGAAAGATTCTGAAGATAATATGAAGAAGGACATAAATTTTCAAATATGATGTGTCTTTGTGTGTTTTCCTTATGCATTACAGTTCTTCTTTCTGGGTTATAAGTTCTACTCGATGGTTCTATGCTTAGATGCTTGTTCTTAATGTAAGTAGGTTTGATTCTTGCACATATATGTTTCATATCTTTTTATGTCTCTTGTGCAAAATTAGGGATGAGTCCCGAAGGCTCTATGGATCCTCTTAATTCTTTTCCCTACCCTTCCCCATCTATTTGTCTCAACAATGCTTCGGGTGAGACTTCTTCTCTTTGGAGGAGAAGAAAATGTCAGTTCTCTAGACTACATGGTACCTTTTTTTGGTAACCTAAGAAGGACCCTGGTCTGATCAAACTTGCACGAGAAGACCCAGAGTGAACATGAGATGTCAAGAAATGATATGACAAGAACCACAATAGAAAAAAGATCAATTTAAGGAGAAAATTACTTCAAAACCTAATAAAGAAGATTCTTCCCCAGTGTGGTCACCAATTCTGTTACGAGGAAAATATCTCTATGGCTAGGGTGAACCACAACAGAGAGGTATGACTATAGAAATCGACTCATTTCCAACATATTCTATATAAACTAATGTGAAAGAAAAGCAATACATAGGCTTACCTCGTCCAAACGTTTGATGATGCCCACCATTGAGCACTTTGACCCAAAGATTTATACCTACAACAAGTTCTCAAGAAACAAGCGGAGCAAGCATATAGTGATGATATAACAGGTTAGCACATTAGATAGAATAATCCATCAATATACAAAACAAACATGCCCATGGATCATAACACATGTATTTTCAATATATCATTGGATGGGAAAGGAATATTTATATTAATAAATGATCATCATAAGTGAAAACATTACAGAATTCCTTGTCGGCATGGTTCAGAACCAAGAAACTGATTTCCTTCCAACTGGGCCTCCACCACTTCAATCCTCCACCAAAGGAAAGCTCATATAAGGGAGACAAGGAGGTTCTCCATCAATAAGGGAAGAGCTCGGGGGGATGAAAATTGTGTTCATACTTGAAGGTAAAAGGGATGCAAACTCAATAATGAAGTAATAATTTCTCTAGAGTAACTTTGCGCTCAAAGTTGAATTCTCTCTCCTTTTCCATAGCTCGGAATTGGCTTCTTTATAGCTTTCAAAATGCAACTGAAGGGCCAATTCAGAATGTTTCTATTATATGGAACATGAAGTATCAGAGATCTATTGTTGTGACATGGAAACCCGACATTTAATTTTGATTTTTTGGCACAAATCTTGATGTATGATGGTTGTAGTGGAGCAGCCAGTGTATACACTTGTTGTATAGCTTTCAAGGTGCGTACAAGTGGAAAAATATTTTTTTTGTCTCTGGATTTATCAATCAGGGGAAGTAAGTATGCATGGGGGAATTTAATAAGGCCCTTTCTGTAATACTACATAGGGTGAGGAAAATCTTGCTATAACACGGAACTGCGAGGGAAGACTTGGAAAGTGATGAAGAGGAGGTATAGGATCTTCAGGTTGTGGGGAAGATTGAGGAAATAATGCACAAGACATATGAGAGGAAGACGAGAGGTCTAGGAGAGGAAGTAGAATGAAACACTCCTATCCATATCAATGTCAGTGTGGAACCTATAAATCCATGTGCGACTAATACACCAAGAAGAACACCATCGTTTAGACAAGTCAATTTCGGGAGAAGGAAGATAGTAGGAAGTACATCTACACAAGGAAAAAAAACTGGGTGAGTGAGTTCAAGAAGTAGTAGCCAAGTATATACATTGCACAAAGGTGGTAGTTCAACATTTAAGATGGCAGGACATGATCCAACCATCAGGTTACCAGAATTCAAAGGAGAAGTGTTGGAGTACTCGAAGAAGCACCTGTTTATATGTGAAAATATTTGGGAAGCAAAACAGATCATAGAAGAGGACACTAAGCTTGCACAGTTAGCTATCATATTAAGAGATCATGCACTAGATTGGTATATGAGTTTATTTGCAAACAGTCTGACAGGGACAACCATAATGATTGGAGATATCAAGAAGCTGATGATAAATGAGTTCCAGAATCTAAGTTCAGAGGATAAATACATGAACGCGATGATAGACATTAGATAGAAACCAGGGTAATTTGTATGGGATATTGACCAGAGATTCAAACGACTAAATGGAAAGATAAAATATGTCATGACATATATGCAACATAGGCACCTATTCATCAATTCACTGTTACCACAATGAAATATCCACTGCGACAACATAAGTTTCAGACATGCTAAGAGGCTCTGTAGGAAGCTGTGCAACTAGAAGAAAACCAATATCAGAAGACAGATCCATCCATCGAGGAGATGAAGGAGGATCTAAAGAACTTAACATTCCATCTAAACTAGAACAAGAACAAGGACAAAAGAGAAGTTGTTTGGTGTACCACATGTAGGACATAAGGACACCATAAGAACGACTGTCCAACATTTGCGTAGTACATGTCCATAGGAATGACAAATACATTACCAAAAGGAGGACTATGGTGTGAGATATGTAAGAAACAAGTTCACGATCCATACCACTTCCCAATGATGCATAAGTACGAGACAGTATCAAAGAGCTCATATTGCATCTTTTGTAAGTTAGTAGGCCATGATGACAAGGATTGTAGAAGCATGGACTTGATGAGGGAAAGAACATCAAATGAACATTGGGTGTAGGTAGAAATGATGTCTGGGAAAGCTACACCTCAGGTTAATCAAGTACCAGCCCCATACAAAACTGTGCAACAATAGAATAACATTGTGCAACAACCATCAAACTCTGCATAGCCACTGTATAATACCACGCAACCAAACTATAATACTGCATAGTATAACTAGGCATCGTGGTATAACACGTCTCAAGGGGATCGAGCTACCTAGAGAGGCAGAGGAAGAGAAAGACGAGGATTTGGAATAGGTAGAGGACCATTGGTATGTCAAAAATTCCAAAAACCAAGACACTATGCAAGATAATGTGCACTTCCACCAGCGACCTCTATGTATTTTTGCGCATCATATCATGAAATGAAAGAATGACCGACACTATTAGGGAAGATCTTGGAGAAGAGAAATCAGAACAACCATATTTTTTAGTGGATTTCAGCAGAATCAAGGGATGAAGGAAGAAATATCAACATAGTTACATAGAGGGGAGCTAAAATAGGAATTGACACAGTACGAAAATAACCAGCACAACACCAATGGGTGAAGAAGAATTATGAACCAAGGAAGTAGTTTGACGCATAGAACGAGAAGGAGATATTCAAGCAAGCTAGACAAGAATTTATGAATCCAGACATTGCGTCAACATTAACCACGGAGCATAGTAAGGAAGTACCCATGTACAAGATGCTTTCATCGTTGGATCACACCAAAGAAACAAAACCCCTGGGACAAGTAAGTATGATTAAAGGCTTTTTGCAATCATGTGAAAATATACTAAATGATTCATCCTCTATTAAAGTATTAAATAATATGCTAGAAAGATGTAGCATAGAAGTAGAAGGAAAGTTAGAACAAAAAATAGTCAATCACCTACATACAAGGAGGAGAACAAGTAGGGAGTTCAGGCTGAATGACAACATTGGATATTTCAACATGGGAGATATTATACTAGATTTAGGATCTGAAGTCAATGTATTACCTAAGAAGACATGGAAATGTATTGGAGAACCCACATTAGGATATTCACTTGTTCAACTGAAACTAAAAAATCTACATAGAGTTCTACCAATTGGAAGACTAAAAGGAGTAACAATAGACTTGGATGGAGTGTGGACTAAAGTTGACTTCAAAGTAATCAAGATAGTGGATGGAACAACACCATATCCATCATTTCTTAACTTGTATTGGGCATTTGATAACCAGGCCATAATCAACTTAAAGACATGTAATATGACCTTAGATTCAGGATAATACAGATTCATTGCGCCATTGGACCCATCATAGGGATAAAGGTTCATAGAGCCTACTTTCTTGGACCGAGAGGAAATTAACCAGTTGTACAAAAACAAATACACGAGAAGAATATTACGCAAACCCAACTGCAAATTGGGTACTCAATTGGAGAAGCATCACCTCATGTGCATTAGACTCAGATACCGGATTACAAAATTGGCAATAGAGGTTACACGAGGTCTCCACAAGGAGGTGAGCAAGAATATACCATGCAGTAATATGGGTAGGTACGGAGATAAGGGAACTCCCATATTCCATGGGGTGAACGACCTAGAAACATTCTTAACATGATACAAAGATGAAGTGTTATAAAATCAAAGGCTCTTAGCCCTAGATATAGCACTTAATGAAACAACTGTGATATGGTGGGGTGCGCACAAAGAAAAAGTCAAGGACTGGTATCAATGTAAGTGGTTACTGTGCATTAGTTTTGGTACATAACAAAGAAGAAACCATAGGAAGAAATATGATGGATAGAGGGCTCCAACAGAACACTTGGAGAAGTGCAGAGCATTATGGAAAATGACACTACCGGAGGAATGGCCTCACCATTTCATGCACACATTGGAGGGAATCCCAGCATACTTGTATACAAACCAAGAACTGTGCAGAGGAACTACGAGATGGAAAATATTATAGCAAAAATTTATAGTCACTTTATCATTTGAGAATGAGAAACCCAACATAGACACAAAACTTAAACAAATTCGATGGGTGATATTCATTAAGGAACCAGAATTTGAACTCATAATAGAAAAACAACAAAAAAACAGGCAGACAATGAAAGAACTAATGTCATGCTACCATATCCAGGAAGAAGCACCAGATGAAGATGACCCGCGTGATATTTAGATTGAGGAAGTTGAAGGTGAGAGAGAAGTGGAAGGTCCACCTATAGAATCATAAGTGATTTTTGCACCGATAAAAGTGAAGAAATTCAATATTGGGACAATTGAGAACCCCAAAATGGCCAACATTGGAGACTATTGGGATGATCAAATAGTGGAAAGTATAACAAAGTTACTGCGTGAGTACAATGACTTTTTCCCAAAAATGTTCATAGAAATGAAAGGCATAGTAGGAGAGCTAGGCGAAATGAATATACCACTCAGAGCTAAGCCAAGATCGATCAGACAATGACCATACAGACTAAACTCGATATATAAGAAAAAATTCAAAGCTGAGATCGATAGGATGTTGGAGGATGGAATCATGGAACATGTAGAAGAATTAGAATGGATAAGTCCGATGTTAGTTCAAGAGAAGAAACAAAGAGGGATATGAATACGTGTCGACTTGAGGAAGTTGAATGATGTATTCCTACATGACCTGTTCCCTACCTCATTCACAGATGAAGTCCTGGAGACTGTAGGAGGACATGAAGCTTATTCATTCACCGACGGGTTCTCAAGATACCATCATATTAAGATAGCACCAGAAGACAGATACAAGACCACATTTTCCATAGAATGGGGATCCTACTAATATACAGTGATGTCTTTTGGACTCAAGAATGCACCAACATTATTTTCCAGAGTAGTCATAGCTGCACTTAAAGAATTTATCCACCAGTTTCTAGAAGTATATACGGATGACTAGACAGTCTATAGTTTGTTGAAAGACCATGTAGAGGTCTTGCGGTTGATGTTAGAAATATGCAGGCAGTGCCAAATTTTGTTAAATATCAATAAGTGCATCTTTAGAACACCTTTTGGGATACTATTGGGGCATATAGTATGCAAGCAAGGTTTGCTAGTAGATCCTGTCAATATTGTAGTAATTGTTAACCTGCCACCACCAAAAAAAGTCTGTCAATTGAGAGTGGCATTACAACACAGATGATACTACAGGAAATTTATAAAGGGGTATGCATAGATCACTGCACCAATGGAGAAATTTCTAAGGAAAGAAACAAAGTTCTAGTGAAATGAGGATTGTCAATATGGTTTGGATACTCTGAAAGAGAAGATGGTAACCACACCAATACTAGTATTCCTAGATTAGGAAAAGGCATTCCACATACATGTAGATGCATCATCCATAACACTTGGATCTATTCTGGCACAGCTAGGATTAGGATAATTGGACCATCCTATAATATTTTCTAGTAGAAAACTATCAAAATCAGATTTTCTAGTTGCCCCTATGACCAAAAGTAACTTTGCAGGTATTTGAAAACTGGGCAATAGATTTTGTGGGACCAATTAACCCACCAACAAAAATGTTAGGAGTGAGGTACATTATCACTGCAATGAAATACCTGACAATATGGGCAGAAGAAGCACCAGTAAAATATTGCAACGTAGAGACAACAACACACTTCCTGTTTGAGAATGTAATCACTAGATTTGGTTTCCCGAGGATTTTGATGAGTGACCAAGGCACTCATTTTATTGACAGTACTATTAAGGCTATGACTGAGGAATTTGAAGTTCATCATCAAAAGCGTACACCATATCATCCTCAAAAAAATGGAATAGTGGAAGCCTTTAACAAAATCCTTGAAAATGCACTAATGAAGATCTGCAACGTAAATAGGGATGATTGGGACTTGAAGATACTAGTTGTGTTGTGGGCATACAATACCACATGCAATAACTTGATAGGAAAACACCATTTAGATTGGTGTATGGACAAGATGTCGTGGTTCCATTAGAATTTTTGGTACCAAGTCTATGCATAGCAACATATACAAACATGACAGAATAAGGCGCAGTACATGAAAGCATAAATCAGTTGATGATCATGGAGGAAGACAATATTCTAGAAGGGTTTCACCAAGTCCAAAAAGAAAGGGACAAATCTTGGCATGATTGACATATCAAGAGAGAATTTTAAGGAAGGAGACTTAGTCTTGGTGTATTACAACAAATCCATTCAACACCCAGGAAAACATAGAATGCATTGGTTAGGACCATACGAAGTAAAACCTGTCACAGAGGGGGAAGTTGTACAGCTAAAGGATTTAGGAGGAACATAACTCAGAGGGATGATCAATGGGAGCCGATTGAAKTTGTATAGGGACATTCGACCTCCTGCCACTGAAAAAAAATAAACATAGGATATACTGCRTCGAACATCAAAAGATGAACATTTAACAAAGGCACATGGTGYCGAGAAGAGAATGAGCACGCACACTTGGAAATTCCATCACGACGGAGAAAAAGGAAAACGRTCACTATAAAGTGGAAACAACGGGAAAGAGGATATAGCAKGTGTAATACCCCTAGGCCGAACCCAATTKTAAATGTAAATACAAATGTATGTACGTTGGTGAGTTGTTTAAAATCACCTTTTGTATGCACCTTCCATGGTATAGTTCGCGCATGCACTATGCAGTAAAATGATGAAGTGTGTACATTMCAGGATATCGCGYGCAACATATTAAGTGCGCATGATTTTGATTTTGARGMGAGGGAGATTTTTTGTATATGTTTTGTTTTATAGGATGGTGAGCCAGTTATTATAATTTAGGAGGCTTATGTTTTGTATTAGGCCAGAGAGCCTAGATTCTAAAGTCGATTGAGCCTAATTTTTCATATGTCTTATCATTAATATGAATACATTGTTGCATGCAGATCAACCATGATAAAAGAGTATGGGTGACTAAATTACACTAGTTAGGGAAAGGGTGGGATAAAAGTTTAGAAAAAGTGCTACGCTAGGGAGATTAAGATGAAAAGGAATATTATATTAATATTCCTTAAATCATAAAGTATGGAAAATTATTTTATCTTAAGTTCTAAGGATGGGGACAAGTGGGCCAAAGTAGCTCCCAACATGATAAGTGTCAAGTTGGGAACATGCATACATATATCTTGGAATTAGTTCATTTTTCCATCATTCAATCATCCATTCAATCATTCCATGATCATTCACTCACTCAATCATTTTTCCTCCATAACTTCCTATCATTGTACCTTAACTTGTATTCATACCCATACCTATTTATGTACTTGGTTAGCTTGGGAGATCGATGGAAGAAGTGGGTTGTCACGCCCATCGGATATTGAAGAGGTGGGTTGTTAGGACCATGGGAAATCTCTTAAGATGAGATAAATGTTGGGAATTTATTTTCAAAGGTGCTAAACTGCAACTGCAAGGCTCTAAGACTTCCTGTTTGGCCTGTTGTTGAAGTTCAGAAAGGAAGTGGGGCAGTCGAGGGACTATTGAGAAGAGAAGGGGAACACTTCCTAGGGTGGGACATGCATGTGGGGAATGAGGGACTGTAGGCTGTTAGTTTTAGTTGGTAGCTGTGACGGATTCTTTCCTGTTGTCTATGATACATCATCCTGGTTAGGAATCCCTTTACCCAGGTAGAGTTTAGTCCCATCTTGGGGGTGACCCACTACTGAGAGTGATGAGAAGTATGGTATAAGGTTGGGAGGTGCATGGAAGGTCTGCACGCAGTTGGTGATACTCTTACCAAGATATGTGTCAATTGTGTGTTAATTTATATGTTTCTTTATTATTTATGTGTTATATTTATGGGAATTTCGTGTCTATGTTGCATGTATATGCTTACTGTCATTTCCATATGAATCTGTGCATTTACAGTATGTATTTATCTATTTAAGTTATATATATAAAGTTCTGCAAGAGTTCTGTGTGTATATGTTTTAATTGCATGCATTTCAAAAAATTGATGTGGCATAGATCAATTAGATGTTGGGTATGTTACAGTATGTTGAGTAGAGAAAGAAAGCATTTTATAGAGTAGCATGGCCTGGTCTGGGTGGCTGGGGATGTTACAACAGGAAATATGGATATGGAAAATAACCTCCAACAGATGACAACTATCAAACTTAAATAACAAAAATGACTGACGGGACACCGCATTAATCATGCCAAATGGCAACAGAAAGGGAATTCAATAGCAGGTACGAGGGAAGCATCGGTTCAATTAAAACACAAATTGGGTAATGTCTCCGACAAACTTCACACGATTCCTATATAAGCTTGTACGTGGGATTGGGAGGTCATTGATAAATTAGGAAAAGTAGAGAGAAATAGAGTATACAAAGCCAAGAGCAAATTTTTTAGAGCCAACATACACCATAGAGATTGAATGACAACAACCTTAACACCATGGCACCACCCAAACAGGGAGAATCGAACCAGATGGGAAGACATCCCGAAGCAACACCAGATCCCCACTGCAAGCACAAGGAAGTGAACAAAAACCACTTCAACCTCAAGAATTTGTCAATGTGGACAAAATCCCATCACCTGATATGACACCAAGAAGCCCCACACCTATTGTGGAGGAAACCCATCAAACAATACCAATGGACATGGACATGGATGTACTAGAAGGGGTACAAAGACAACAGGATGAGGACTCAAGAAATCAATTTCACCCTGGAAACCCTAAACAAGGCCCAAGAGTTAATAGGATGGTCCCAAATCAGAAGGAAATGACCGCTCCAGAAAGGTCACACACAACCACACTGGAACAGCCACAGGAGGGAATAGTGGAATATGTCACTGACCAACTGAATGAGTATGCAAAAGAGAGAAAAATGGAGTCTAGAACCTCGATTTAGCCACCATAGGGAAAGGCAAAACAGGCAGTACCAAGGTCACAGTGCATGCAGACTGTCACTACTATAGCGGGAAAACCCCTCTACAAACTACACTAGGGTTCTAAAATGTAGGTAGAGCTAACCATCTAAAGTCTCCTACTTTTTATCAACTATCCCGACATTACCCCACAATCATACATAAAACACAAGGTATAAGGATCCAGTAGGCATATCTTAAACTCCGCGTCCGGTGTCGATCCCTTTGCACTTAGTTGTTTCCTAACTGCAAGTATCCTCCCAAGGCTGACCTGCATTCAACAAAAGACAAACAAGGAACTACAAGCATGCATTTTACATATGGATTAGTGGGTTAGACATCATAAAAAATAAATGTAAACAAATCATATAAGTTTAAGACGTCATTTGGAGGTACAAAAAAGTACTTCTTTATATTAATCTCACAAAAGTCACTTACAATATGAGACCAACACTGCTCCTTGAACTCGGTCTTGGGCTCCTCTTTACAATGCACCAACTGCTTCCACATCTCTTTCTCCTCTCCCGTTCTCTCTAGGGGAATGGTAAGGGCTTACAATGGAGAAAAAGGGAATTTTGGCTCAAACTCACAATGTGGTTTCCAAATATTGGGGCAAAGGGGGAATATGAAAATGGGTAAAGTTTCTATGCTCTCGTGCTTCTCTTTGACATGGGACCCCAACCCCTTGTTTTATAGGCCAAAAGAGATAGTAATAGTTGGGGTGACTGGCTATGAGCACTCAAATAGTTAAGTAACGACTCAAAAACCAGTATCATATGCAATTTTGTTTTTCCGTGATATTTTGTGAGTGTACGTGGGTTGTAGTGGGTCAACAGGTGTGTGTACACGAGAAGTAGTGGTGCAGGGCCCGTAAAAATTCAAAACAATGATTTTTAAAAGAGCTTGTTGAGTGATGGCTTGGAAAATACAACAAGTTAGATGGCCTAATGCCATGTATGCATGTCTTGTGCAATTTAGGGTTATAACAACCACAACCATTGTCTTACTACACATACCAAAAGGGTTACATATCGCATGAAACATGTTAGGTCATGTGGAGAAATTGAGGTACTCATACCCTGACTTGATGGATACGGACAAGTTCCCAGATTTTTCCAAGAAATTTTACCTACGGACTGTGGGTATAGGACCCTTTGGCGAACCAGTTAACCGACCATTTCAGTGGGCATCCAGAATGGAAAAAAATGGGATTCTAGGCTTGTTGGACATCCCGCACTTTTGGAGGGGCCAATATGCAAAAAACTACTTCAAGTAGTTGATGGAAGTCACCCATGGAGGATACCTTTGTCTAGAATAGCTCATATCAATAGACATAGATATTATTGCATACATCACAGGGATGTCATCATGGGGGGAGGACCCCACATAGTTCCTTGAGGATAAGACAAAGGAGAAGGCACTGGCCAAGGAAATGAAGAAGAAGTATGGTACCGAAAGGGGGTTGCGCAGAATCATAATCAAGTGTATTAGTGACGTAGCGACAAGAATGGCCACAAAAATTATGGCATGAAAATTACTTAGGAAATTCCACGAGGAAGTCCCTATCAGGGTTATTGCAGCTGTAGCATAGTGTGTGGAGGGAACCACACACAGTTGGGGCCCGTATTTTCTGAATCTATTCCTGGATGACTGCAAGGACGTGCATGATCTGGGGAAAGAATTTCATTATCCATGGCTACTCATCCTAATATCCTTTCTCGGATGGAAGGAGCTGAAGTATTCATTCTTTTCCACAAGACCCAATCCTTTCCATGCAACGTGATACCTATCGTTGAGTTGTGCTTCATATCCCAAGAACATAAAGGAGAATGCAACCATATTTGAAGGATATCACAATGATCTACAGGAGAGCATCGCTAACACTTGGAGAGTGATGTCGGAAGTGGTCGCACAGTATCAGGGCATAGCCAACTTCAATGTGACTAGACATGTAATGTGGATCCAGGAACAAAAGGATCCTGACAATCAATGGCTACAACTACGTTATTGCATCAAGGAGGAAGACATAGATATGGCCATTAAGGATTGGGATGATGACTGGAGGATTCCAGTCTTAAATCAAGAAATTATTACAGAAATGGAGGAGGAGGTAGGAAAGGGAAAAAAACCTGTCAAAGAGATAACAATTCCCAAAAATCCAAGGATGGGTCAGAACAAGGCTTAATAGAAAAAGGGAGGGCGTCCAAGAAAGGAACCTAGGAAGGGAAGAAGAACAACACACAGGCACCATAGGTATAGAAGAAACAAACTGAGATAACACAGGGAACCACATCAAGTGTCACTCAGCAGGAGCAACGCCAGACTAAGAGGCAAGTCATCCAAATGGGGGGTGCACACAAGAATGCTAAGGTGCACAAAACACCCCCAGAATATAGGATCATGAAGGACGATGCAAAGACGGTGGCCCAAATGGTCCAAGATCGCATAGTGGAGGACTTTGATAATGCTCAACGCCAAAGGGACAAGATTGAGGAGGAGTTGGAATACATGTGATAGATCCTCCAATAGCTCAGAGAAGCACATGGTTCGTCATCAGTGTAGGAATAGTCTCATCAGCATCACATATAGGAGGTGAGATTGGAGCAAGCGATTAGGACATGATCTAGAAAACAACACAATCAAGCTCGACATTCCATGTCACACCCAACATGTTGTGCATGGATGAAATCATGGGGAAGACACCCCTAAAGGAATTGGCCCAAATACAGTTGGTATTGACGTGGATACCAACCAAGGCCTTGTATAAACTACAATTCAGTTTCACACAGAAGGTACAATCACACGCACGTACAGACACAATGGAATTGCAGTAGACAAGGTATAATCGGGATGAGTTGGAATTGGTACTCGAGCAGGATAAGCTCGAGACCAAATATGAAAAATACCTCACAAATAGGCTGGAGCATGAATTGGCCATAGCCTATGATAAAATCCCAAAGAGCACGAAAACGGTGGAACTCACAGTGACACAAAAGATTGATCATATTGTATAGATAATCGATCAATTCAGACAGGATATTGAGCACCTCCGGGAGCTGCTAATACCTACCAATCCACCAGAGGTGAAGGAGAAGAGGAAGTAGGAGGAAACAACAGAGATAAAGGAGATAGAGTGACAAGTCCACGTGGCGTCCGACTTTTTCAATAAGGAAGTATAGCTTTGGATGAAGCTAGAAAATGATCAACAGGTCCAACAATGGGACCAGGAAGAAGAAAGGCTAAGTGCAGCTATCCAGGACCTCAAATAGAGGTAGAAGACAATGTTGATCACAGAGTGCATCAAAGGAGCATAAGATATGAAGAAATTGTAGGAATAACTCATAGTTGTGCAGACATAGAAAAAGGAGTTCCAAGCTCAAATGGAATCGCTCCAGGAGTGGGAAGCAGAGGTCATTGCACAGGTGGAAGACGTAAAGAACAACATGGAAGAAACTCAAGCAATGTGCGCAGGGATGATCAACGATGATATAGCAGTGCAAGTATTGGATGAACTTAAGGATAAGACTATGCAGGCCCAAATGCAAGAAAAGGAGATCACGAAGAAGTTCCAGACAATCGTAGAAGATATCGACAAAGAGAACAAGGTTTATGTGGCTCGAGATGAGCCACATGTCAGTGTTGGGGGCATGTTGGATGCAGACTGAATCAAAAGGAAAGGCTATTTTTGGAGGAGAAGCATGCAAGAGGAAACAAGCAGCTGGAAGGAAAAGTAGCATGCACACATGCATGGAAGACCTAATGAAACTAGGGTTAGGGTTTTTGCAATGCATTGTAATGGCTGGTGAGTTGAAGATATAAATAAGCAGTATTTAGGAGAGATAGGAGAGGACTAAGAGGGACCAAGAGAGGGACAGAGAGGAAGATAATTGTAAGGACTGTATGAGTCATTAAGCTGGTGAGCTAGAGAAGGCATGAGTGACTTTATCTCGAGGTTTAGATAATAGGTTGARGAGCCTTATGCGATCTATTCAGCCTCATATGSATCGAGGAGCCTATGGGAGTGAGGAGGAACTAAGACTGTAACCATGTGCGACATGATATATTTCTAAATGATAATAAAATACTGAGATCCATATATTTGTGAACRTAGCTGAGGAGGGGGAGAACCATGGTAATATTGGGTTATGTGAATGTATGAATSYGTATTTGTGTATGAGTAGTTGATGAATGTTGAATTAATGAAGTAACTAGTAGATATGGTATTTTACATGCATGCATAGAATGAATGTTATAACTAGATGTTAAATGGACTGARTAAAGGTGATGGCAGATAAAAAAATATCTCGCTCAATCTCMGGTTGCAAACACCTTATTATTGAAGCCACCCATAGAGCTATCTCGAGTGAGACTGTGCAGTTCACTCTGAGTACTGTGTTCCATTCTGGATTACCATAGGGTCCGATAGTCTTTAAGGGATTTTGTTGGGAATATTATTAGTTCTAAACTAGGGTCAATCTGTAATGGTCAATAAGAATCAAAATACCCCATAATAATCCCTCAAGACCAATAGAAGAAGAGTATATAGGGAAAAGGAAAAAACCAAAAAGGATCCCTCTAGTATTATGGGCATATAGGACTACAAGCAAAAGAATGAAAGGACAAACACCTTTTAGGTTAGTATAGGGTCAAATGACCATCTGCATTAGTAATACCTGGGAAGAAACCTATGTACCATAGTAATGTACTATAGTAAGAATAAGAAAGAAAAAGAAGAAAAAAAGAAAAAGAAAAAGAAAAGAAAAGGAAAGAAAAGTAATAAAGTAAATGAAGGAAAGAAACAAAAAGTTAAAGTGTTAGTCAAGGGTCAAGAAGTTAAGTTAGTTCAAACAAATAAATAAACAAGAGAATGTTGTGGATGAGAATGAAGAGGAAGGAAGATACATATAAAACAAGAGTAAGTGCACAAAAGAAGTGAGTTATGCATTGATAAAGGATCGTGTAGAGGAAGTGAATTGCACGTAGAAGAAAATATTTTGCAGTGAACGAACATATAAGCCAAAGAAATGCGCAGAAGAATAAGTAGGCAAAAATTAAAAATCATTAAAGAGTAGAAACAATGGTAAAAAACAAGTAATGATGAGACATCATGGATATGCATAGTCATTATTGGAAAGCATCAACGAAGATCGTGACAGACTGCAAGATCAAGGAAAAAATCCAACGAAGGATTTGGAATTAATGTAGCATTAAAGAAGGTATTTATTTCACAACACTAGTGGATTAGACAGTTAATTTAGGCACGAAGGTAAATGGACAGTTGTTGAAGGGGCACAAAAGTAGTTGAAGGTTCGTCGATCCAATGTTATTATTATTTTGAGTTTGCAGTCAGTAGAGAGATCCAAGAGTAGTGTTACAATGCCCTAAGAAATTCCACTGAACCAAAGGAGTTTTCGTAGGTAACAACATTGCAGAGATGGCACTACTAAAGGTAGTGACATTGGAACAAAAGAAAACATGAACTAGAGCAGCAAATACACTACTAGGATTTGAGCAGACTCTGGGATCATCCTCGCCAGAGCCGACGTTTACAAGGCAATACATTCCACCAAGGAAGGATGATGCCAAACCCATTAAGTTAAAGAAGGAGTCCAAGTAAGAATTGGTGATGTCAGAATTCTCAGTTGGGGTAATCATTGACAAGGATATGCTAGGAAAGGTGATGTAGCTGAAATATGTGGACCATGAAATCACAAATACAATGAATTTCCCTAAACTTGTTTCAAACACTTACTTGGAGATGAAAATCGATGAAAATACATAGTTTCCCATAATTGAGTCAAAGGTATGGGTCAGAGGGTTGGAGCAAGATAGCCTATTGAATCTTATTGAAATCCCACACTTTGGCATGAGCCAGAAGATTAATGCATGTATAAATATGTTATTAACCTATGTTCATGGTGGCTACTTGTGGTTAGATAGGTCTATTTCTATAGACGCATATCTAATTGCATGAATCATGAGATTACCATCATAGGGGAAATATTCTACATTGTTTTTCATAGACAAAAATAATGAGAAGGATATATCAAAGGAAATGAAGGAGAAATTCCACATAGTTAGAGGTGTGCATGGTTTGGATGTGCCAAGTATATGTGACCCATTGGTACGATTTGTGATGTAAGAGTTGGCATGAAAAGTGTTGAGAAAGTGCAAGAAAAAAAAATTCCTACAGGCATGATAGTTGCGGATGAGAAATGTGTAGAAGGGGTAATGATGAGTTGGGCGATTTTTTTACTTAATCGCTTCATGATAGACTTCTCAGAATCACAGGACAAAGGAATCGAATTCCACTATTCATGTTTATTACTTCTGATCGTGTTAGATGCATGGAAAGAACCACATGATGCGCATTTTCTGGGTATCATATGCAAGTCGTGCTTGGCCACCAAGTATCATAACTTGTGGTCCATGATGCACAAGGGACACTAGCTAGATAAAAATATTGAATTCTATCTATAGAAGGAAATTATTAGGAATTGTATCTAGGATACACCACAAATATCTCCATAGCTTGTAGAAGCTTACAAACCTATTGCGCGGTTCATGGCATACCGCCATCATATGTACCTACAACCAAAGAAAGATCTGAGAGAGTAATGGGTAAATAAAAAGTACCGAATAACAAAGGAGAACATAGAACTAATTATGTAGGACTGGGACATAGACTGGAAGGTCCCATAGAATGAAGAAATAGAAACACCATATCTTGATGTCGAGGAAGAACAAGGCCAAGGAAATGGCACAAACAAGAAGAGGAAAGACACAACCCAGAGAAGGGAAAATTAGTACCACATCGAAAGAAGCAAAAAGAGGACAAGGAAACAAATCTATTGGCACTGACATAAGAAAACCTTGAGGGGTTTGGGGAGAAAGTTAAGGATATCATCGAAAACATGTTTCAACGCCTGGTAGAGAATCAAGAAGGACTGAATAGAAAGATATAGGAAGAAATTATTGCACTGCATCAATTGATGGAAGCAACAAGAATAGAAACTGTGCATAAAACAAATTAAGGACTAACAATAATCACAACAAGGATAATATAAGAAATACCAAAAGTCTCTCATGTATTAGAGGTAACGGGTGAGTGAATAATAGTTAAGTTGGAACCAGGGGTGATTCTATTCCCATCAGTGGAAATGCAGGATAAAACATGCACATTAAGTCATCTTGACTTAGTATTATCATAGATACTGGGATAAATGTTGCAGGATAGCATAGCACAAGAAGTGAATATGTGAGCAGAAAAAAAACTTGATTAATTCACTAAGGCCACAATAAAGATTGCAAGCATGTGGATTGACTACAATAGAGTTGAACAAGAAAGGGATGCAGTTGCACATAAGGTAGAACAGGTGAAAAATGAATTTGACAAGGTTTGCAAAGAGATTCTGAAGGTACCAATGGAGTGTTGGGTTGTAATATTCTTTGTAGTGAAATTCAAGGTTGAACGAATGACAATCGAAGTCGAAGGTTGAGGTGATTCAACTGAGTAAAGTGAAAATTGAGTTGGATCAACAACAAGTCGAAGGTAAGGTTAGTCGACCGGGTAAAGTTGAAATCGAAGGTCGAGGTTGTTTGACATGGTAAATACATCGAAAACAATTCGAGGAGGTCAATCGAAAAGAGGTCGATAGGAGGGCTTGTGGCAACCAACCGAAGATCGAATGAAGGTCGAATGGTAGCCCACAGTAATACAACTTGATAGTTGACCTTAACAGAATCCTGAGATATCTAGGATTTGTAGCCAATGATATTGTTGGGCCCATGATATGATTGATTTTATGACATTAATTAGATCCTTTTTTCCGAATGTGTATATGCATTTTCATGTTTTGAAGAAGTTTTTGAAGAGATTTTGTGTCAAATCAGTATGATCCACACTAGGTATACATAACTCATGTTTTATGATGATATTGAGTGTAATTCAATATATTTTTATGTTTCCAGGAATCTAATTCACATTTTTTTGTGTCACAAGGAAAAATCACACCTTGTTTTTTCTTTCGACACTCAGTCTTGTACTCCATCCAACACTTAGTTTGGTACTCCATCCGACACTCCATCCGACACTCTGTCCTACACAAAAATGATGGGCGATTTGGTAGTTATGGTATTCACGACCAGTGATGGGAGAATCAAAGACATGGGTTTTGCTCATGCTCATGGCCTCCAGCTATTGAACGCTTGACAACTCCATTTGGGTTGTTATGTTGGGCGATTATTGGCTCACCTCATTTCAGTAGTCAAGGCATCTTAAATGCAATTTACAGTTTTTAGAAGAGGATCGACCCTCCAGTGGTCGACCTATTAGCCTATAAATATTATAAATACCACCTCAGTGGTCAAACAATAGTGAATACGTTCAGGAATAGAGAGTTAGAGAGAAAGACAATTTTTATTGTTATTTTGCCAGAATTGTGTAAAACCTGTGTTTTTAGTTTTAATGGTGAAATCACTTTGTTGAAGTTCATGGTGTGCATTTGAAGAGTCACTACAAATTTCTAGGGGGACCACTAGTAGTCTAGGTAACTATCCTATGATTTTTCTTGTGAATTAAGTAGCATAGATGTCTTTTTATTTCTTTTCCTGTACATGAATTGTTATTCTTCTTTCTCACTATATAAATTGTTGTTATAGCTTAATTGTTTAAGTTTCCTTTTGTAGGTTATTATGAAGGATATTGTTGATATGTAATGAATTTTTAGTTAGTAGAAGCAAGCTTGAAATATTATACACTAAACCTTGTATGTAATTAGAAGATAGCTAGAATTTCTACATGCTGAAATAGAGTCTAAAACAGAGTTAAAACAGAGTAAAACGGAATTAATAGTTTCTTTGACAAATTTCGATGGATGGATAATTGTTAATTTAGTTTGTATTTATAGTTTGTTGATTTAATTGGTATTTAATTTGCTTATCTAGTTTGCTTAGTTAGTTCTTTGTTTTCTTATCTTGTTATATGCTCAAACATAAATAGGATTTAAGATTATGTCTTTATGAGTATTTTCCAATTGCAATTCCATTTGTTAAAATAGGATTAGTTTAATTTATTTCATGCAATTTCTTTCTTAGATCTAGGTTGCAATTTCAATTCATAGTTAGATATTGAGTTTAGTGTAGTATGAGTTTGCTTCAAGTAGTCTAGAGTGCAATTAAAATTTATAGAATAACATCTTTATATTGTTAATGGTTAATGCATGATTGAACAATCACATGGATATGCAGGATAATTGATGTTGTTTCCATAATGTCTAAGTTTACACTGGATTGCCTAATTCACACTTTTCACTTTTCTAATGAAGTCAATATCGAGTTTATCCCTCTTGAATGATCTTTCATTGTTAAGTTCCATCGTGATATTATAAGACACCAGAGACATTCACACAACCATCAACACTATATTTGAGTTTTCATATATTAGAATACAGTTTTATTGCTTTCATACATTAGAAGATAGTTTTATTGTTGTTGTAGGATATATAGTCTTCTTGCTTTGGTAGATTAAAGAGTAGTTTGTTTATCATAGATTAAATATTAGTTGTTAATTCCTCTTTCTTTCAATTTAGTAGATTTCATTTTGTAAATTAGAAATAGTTGTGAAATTTAAATTAAGAATAGAGTTCACTTGTCTCTTAGATTAGTTAGTTTCTTGTTGAGTAGTTTTAATTAGTTTACTTGCTGTAGAAGTTATCCTAGGTTAGTTATCTATTTAATTTATTTAATAGGTTAGTTGCTTACTTGTTTATTCTTACTTTGATAGTGTAGTTTCTTGTTTATTTACTTGCTTTCACATGATAGTTGCTTATTGAATTTAAGTATGTTAATTACAAGTAGTTTGTTGTTGACATTTTCTTATTAGATGAATAGCTTGCTATTGCTTATTGTTATGAATGAACTAGTTTTCTTTAAGTAGGGTTTCCATTTTATTTCTTAGAACTATCCATCAATCCTTCTTTCAAAAGTTACTTAGGGTACATAGTTTGAGTTGGTTAGTAGAGTTTGATAATTAGTAGTCCTTGCTTGAGTATATTAGCCCATAGATAACCACTTCCTTATTTAGAATATACTACTACCAATCCTTCTACCTTGGCATATATTTTTCTACAACTGTAAGTTTACTTACCCCAGGTTGACAATTTAATTAGGGGTTTTTAATGTGTTTTTAGTGCATATAGAACACCCATCATTTTTTATGCCATTGTCAGGGAGTTGTCTCTAAGTAGGAGATAGTTAGGAAATAGATCACTTTTAAACCTTAGCATTAGTTTGGTGGCAGGGGAACTTTAAGATGAGAGGTAAGAACCTGTGCATCTGCTATAGCAGGTCCCCCCAAACCTAATGGTAGTTTTTCTTTTTGTTTTTTTCTTTCATGAATAGACCTAGGAACGCAAAGGTAGATACATTAAATCTAAATTAGACCTTTCAACCAAGGTTCCTTCCGACCTTTTTGGGGGAAGGAACATTCCACTCACAAACTTTGCAGATCGATACCGAAAAATAGGGGATAGCTCAACCCAAAGAGCTAAAGTAGTCTATGAAGAGACTAAAACAAGGAGCACTATAAAACAAGAAAGTGAAGCATCAATAATAGTGGGACATGAGGCAAGACCACTTGAGCCTTCTGCAGAACCAAACAATACAACCTTTGTTTTCTTACCACCATCAGGAGATCCTAACTTTGTGGACATCATCTTTGTGTGAACCAATTTTTATCAAATGGAAAGATGAACTCAGAAGAAACCATTATCCTGAGGGAAATTTCTCAAATCCTAGCAGCAGCTGGGATTTCTTCTTTTCAAGAAGAACATATTTTGGCACCAGCTAAAAGTATATCTACCTCTCTAGAAATATTAGAAGAATCAAGGTCCTATGAGCTACAAAATGTTTTTCATTTCCAAACTGTGAAGGAAGATGAAAAATCGTGGACTGCATCCAGTGGAGAGAAATCATTAAGACCTGAGATTGAGGAGTTCTCAACATCCATTTCAAGAAATCCTTTATGTACTTCATAAATCAATCATCCAGAAGAAGAGGATATGTATAACATGATGAAGGAGAGCATAGAAATTATTGTTGATGAACATAAATATTACATTGAAATTTGGTTTCAAGAGGTCATCAGGCCATAATGTTATTCTCTCCTTCACCACCTTCTGATGCCAAAACAAGTAGGTTGGTTGGTTATTCATATCCAGGTAATCACTGTGGTAACTTTTTCATATGCGGATATGAGTATGTTTCTTATCTTGCTTCGCACATGGTTACATTGGAAACATTCTTACACTTGAATAAATATTTTCCTTTCTTTTTAGGTAGGGTATGATAATAAATAAAAGTTGCATGTTGTTAGTTTAGCTTAAAGTCTAATGCAGCCTCATTTTACATTTTATTTTTAATAAAAGAACTATGAGATACATGTTCCAGTGACTTGATCTCATTGATCTTATTATTTTTTGATATTTTAGAGTGTGGTTTTTGACAAATAGTCCTAGAGATTTTTGCAGGTATTTATTTCACCAAGAGTAGACAATTTCAAGGAGATATAAAAGAATATTTTTTCTTCAAAACATTGCTATACTTGAAACTTGTTTTCTGCTAAGCATCAAATGCATAATGACTTACTGTAGTTAGCCATTTTTTGGCAAAATATTTTCATATTCTTTTTCTCAAGGCATCTTAAGAAGCAATTGCTCTTGAAAATCTTCACCACTATAAAAGGAAGTGATACCATAACCATCAAGCTTATAGGTCTCTCGTACAGTTTCCCTAAGAAACCTGAGTAAGTAAGTAAAGTTTATTTATTAAAGAGTAACAAGGAGGTCTGATTAGCGGCTAGTCATGAAAACATCACAATAACTTACAAAAGAAGAAAGTGAGTTGAGCCTAAAGATGCCTTTCTGTTATTTCCCAATGGTACCATCCACTACACACTAAAATACTTTATTATATCATATCTTTAGATAGGCTACGTCCTCTTAAGTACCCCTTACATCAGGAAAATTACTAAGAAATATATATAATGGAAAGTCATCGTCCAACATAAATACCATCGCAATAAAAATAAAGAAAAATTTGTTTTCAGATTTGTCCCCACATCTTCTTGCATTAAAAAATCTTATGCTAAAACCTTAAAAGATGGAGGGCCAATCTCTAAGGGTGTAAGAGGCTAACTGCAAGATACCATATATATAAAATATGCAGAACAGAAATGAAATGATAGAAATGATAGAATAACAGTAAAATATCCAGCATAATCTTCATAATACACAGAAATGATATACGAAATAGCAA
>ML798037.1:251214-281737 GCA_009831015.1 Picea engelmannii | reverse complement strand
TTACTTGCTTTAACATGATAGTTTCTTATTGAATTTAAGTAGGTTAATTACAAGTAGTTTGTTGTTGCTATTTGCTTATTAGATAAATAGTTTTCATTTTCTTATTGTTATGAATGAAAAAGTTTTCTTTAAGTAGGGTTTCCATTTTCTTTATTAGAACTATCCATCGATCCTTCGTTCAAAGGTTACTCAAAGGTTACTTAGGGTACATAGTTTGAGTTTCTTAGTAGAGTTTGATCATTCATAGTCCTTTCTTGAGTAGATTATCTCTTAGATAGCCACTTCCTTATTTAGACTATACTACTACCAATCCTTCTACCTTGGCATATATTTTTCTACAACTCTAAGTTTACTTACCCCGAGTTGACAATTTAATTGAGGGTTTTTACTGTGTTTTTAGTGCATATAGAACACCCATCAAATATGTATGGATCTGTAACCATTTTTGGGTGCATTTTCTTTAGGTTTTTTTTATGTTGTAAACCCTATGAAGAAGGTGAATTTTAAGTCTGTAAAGGATAATAAAATGAATCAATCAATAATTGTAGAGGTTGTTGGTCATGTAGATGTAAGTAGAATTGGTTACAAGGTTTTTCTTATGTAAGCAAGAAGGTATGATGTCGATTGTGTCTTATGTGTGGACCAAGGTTAGACATGTAACCTTTTATTCTGAATGAATAAGACAACAAGGAGAAGAAAAATCAAGGAATGTTAGTTCTCCTAGTTTGGGTTTCCAGGGTAAAATCTATGTGTATTGTGTGCTTGCTGTGTCATTTTCTTTCTTGATTAAATATATATTCATGTCTTATGCTAGTTTTAGTGTGGAAGTGTGTCTCATTTCCTAACATGTGGTATTATATATTGTCTTAAAAACCTTGGATATGAGTTAAAACTTAGGTAAAGTAAGAGTCGTAAGTTATAAATATTTAAGTATTGTTCTAAAGATTGTGTTAAAGAATGGAAAGTAGCTCGATAATAGATATTGAAAAATTCAATGGCCAGAATTTTGAGCTTTGGAAGCTTAAAATTGGATATATTATTTTATATCGAGAAGAATGGACAACAATATGTCCAAGTACCATGCCAATAGGTATGTTGATGGAAGAATGGGAGAAACTTGAGAGAAGAGCAAGGAGTACGATTCAACTTTGATGTGCAAATTCGGTACTTCTGAATGTCTGAGGTGAATATTCGGAAAATAAACTATGAGACAAGTAGGGAATCTTGTACCAGTCAAAATCCCTAGTAAATAAGTTGTTTCTCATAAAGAAACTGTATCTTCTGAGATTGAGTGATGGTAGTTCAGTGACTAAGAATTTAAATGCATTTAATACCATTACAAGCCAGTTATCTCCTATGGATATTAAAATCATTGAGGAGGAGAAATGTATTATCCTATTATGTTCTTTTACAGACTCATGGGATAACTTATTGATGGATATAGGGAGTAATACAACCACATTAGTGCTAGAAGACATGGTAGCATCTCTACTGTCGAAATAAATGAGAAGAAAGAACATGGAAGGATCGACCAAAGATGCTTTAGTGGTGAGAGGTTGACCAATTAAGAGAGATAAAGGAAAATTCTCTGGTAGAAAGTCTAAGTTGAAGAGTATATCTAAATCCTCGGTTCAGTCGACAAGGAGATGTTGGAAATGTGGTAAACATGATAATTACAAAAAGGACTACAAGTGGAAGGCGATGGAAGTCAGTATAGGATTTGATGAGAAGAATTCAGCTGAGAGAAATATGACTCCAGATAAGGGAGGCAATGTGTACCTGGAATCAACTAGTACATAGTGGGATCGAGATCTTTGGTTCATCGACTTAGGGGCATCCTATCATATGACGCCACATAGAGAATGTTCATGTGAATATGAACGATATGAAGGAACACAATTGTTCTTGGGGGATGAATTGACAACCAAAAGTGTCGGATGGGGAAGAGTTAGACTCATACTGCAAGATGGAAGGATTATAACCCTTCCAGGTGTGCTACACGATCCAATTTTGGCAAGAAACCTAATATATGTCAATAAGATGATTGATACTAACACGCACACTCTATTTCATAAGGATTCATGCAAGATGGTTAGAGGTGTGATATTATTAATGAAAGGAGCTCGGATTGGAACCCTAGACAAGTTTCTAGGGAGTGTCAACTAGACTAGATGCAACAACTTTGTTGTTCCTAAAGTCAACTCGACTTCAACTTCGACTCAAATCGACTTGACTTGGGCTGAGTCGATTCAAACTGACTCAACAAGTGAAATAAATTTGACTTGACCATGCTATTGCATGAGAGAATGTGATACATTGAAGAAAAAGGACTTAGCGCTATGAAGAACAAAGGTATGGTCAAAGAATCTCCTAAATGTAATTTATAAGTCAACTTTTGTGAACATTATATATATGGAAAAAAAGTCGGGTGAGGTTCCCATCTTGAGAAACAAGGGAAAATGGGATTCTAGAGTTGGTTCATAGTGATGTGTTTGGACCTATTATAGTTCCTTTGCTTGGTGGATCCATGCATTATGTCTCCTTCATAGATGATATTTCTAGGAATACATGGATATATTTTCTGAGGAACAAATCATAGGTTTTCGAGAAATTCAAAGAGTTTAAATATCTTGTATAAAACTAGACATATAAGAATATTAAGGTGCTGAGAACTGATAATGGTGGTGAATTTTGTCGAAAACAATTTGATCAGTTCTTCAAGAAATGTGTAATATCATGCCAAACTACCACAACATATACCCCACAGCAAAATGGATTTTCTGAGAGTGTTATCACTTGAAGTTGTCAAGGGTCATATGTGTTTATTGTTAATAACTAAGTTTGTACCCTTGCCTCATCTCTCTCTCTCTGATCTACACCATCAATTCCTAGAATATTTCCCTCTGACTAATAAATTTGTTTTTCCCCTTTGTTAACAACCTCATTTCCCTTGGTGTCTCACTTGACTAAGTCTCGCACCAAATATTTTATGTTTCTCTCAAATGATGAACACTCATCACTATTTTGTTTCAATTGCTGGTCATTTTGTTTTCCTGAGCCCACAAAAAGTCATCCAAGTCTTGTTTACACAAGAATAATCCATGAGCATAAAATCACAACACTCAAAGAAGTCCATTGCGGGCTCGAAGAAAGAAAATAGAGAGGTTCATTTTTTAATGGTGGAGATCCCCTGTGCAGTTTAGATTAGTAGCCCTCAGGAATTCAGAGTTATTAAGTTGCATGAGGTTTAGCACCAGACAGAATCCTCAGAATTAAGTATCAAGCACCACATGTCCTCCTCCAACGGATGGGCATGATTTACTTCGTATTTCAGGTTTCGTGAGTTTTTGGACTTCTCCTCTAGATTTCCTCTGAAGTGTTTTTCCCGGAGTGAACAGATCTCTAACACGTGTCCTTCTCCAATGGATGGTCATGATTTGTTTCTCCATTTTGGGTTTCAGGAGTTTTGGATCCTCTCATCTTTGTTTCCTCTGGAATACATCCCTATGTATTGCATGGATCTTTGTCATGTGTCCTCCCATATCTAGCGGCTCAAATCTTCTCTAGACTTTGGAGCTTTAGTTTTTTCACTCCCTCCTTGTTTGAAAATTCCCAAAGTGTTTATGTTGCAGAGTTTAAGATCTTTTTCCACCTGTCCTTTTCGTGCTGACAGATGGCCCTCATTCCATGAACGTTTGGGCATATCATCTTCTTGTTTCCAAGTGATGAATGTCACCCTCCTTTCCGCGAAACATCAATACAGTGATGTTAGGTCATCACGTCAACTTTGAGAAGTTTTCCTCTAGGAAATTTTCTTGTTCAACATCAAAGCTCTGTGACACCCAAATTTGGTCGCCCCCTAGTCATCAAGTCATGTATCGATGCCAAGGAGATATTAGTTAATGGATAGAGACTGGTAGTTTAAACCTTGGCTAACTCCATAAATAGAAGGCATCGAATCCCTAGCCGAGGAGACAAAACTATCAACCCGAGGAAGATACATGCACAGTACGACAGAGAGGGTACATAGGTGGAAATATTTGGATAGGATGGCTAGATCAGATCACACTTCTAGAAGTCATGAATGTATCTCAGTATAAATAGATCAATGTAATAATTTTTATGGTCGTCGAATGGTTGAGCAAATCTCCCTATTTTGTAATATTTTGATACCAAAGTTGTTCTTTGGTTATGTATCAGACTTGAGACTTTCACATTAATAGAAATCAACTTCTTTCATCTTCTTGTTTAAACTGTGCTGAAACACTCGTGCATGGAGGATCCAGATGAGGGTTGTGGTTGTATTGTAATGTAGGTTTTATTATAATGTTGTTGTGACCTATCCTAGTAATTTCCTTTTGTTATCTTATTTCCCCTTATGCGAACATGATCGTGCATGGATGATCTAGATGATTTTTCATAGTCGCATGATAATGGAGGTTTGATTATTATGCTACTGTGATATATTTCAGTGTTTGAAGATTGAGTTCAAGAGTGCTCTTGTACCTAATTTTTTCTTCACCGAGTTGCTTGAAGGTCGGATGCTCATGGAAGACTTACCAACCTTTATCACTAAGCCTTCCTTCTACTCACATTTAACCTTAAACCATTGGCTGAAGTTAATGAGGACCTCATTTCCTTATACATTTCTAGTCCAGTTCCTATGTTAAACATTCTTGTACTGAGATATGTCCATTTGACCTCCACTCATAAACCTACCTCCATCAAACATTTTGATGGGTACTGGGATTATCCTCTCACAATATAAGGGTGAATCTCAGTGCTAATAGAGAGAATGAAAATAACATTGATGGAAAAGGAAAGGAGATTGCTCAGTGGTGCTAGATGCACATAAGAATTTTGGGAAGAGGTAGTCGACACTGCAAGATATTTATTGAATGTGTCTCCTTCGTCGACGCTAGTATGAACAACTCCACTTTAGGTATGGTCAAGTAATAATCCTTCAGTTTCACATCTCAAATTATTTGGTTGTGATGCATTTGTGCATGTTCCCATGGAAAACAGGAGCAAGATAGAAAAGAAGACAGTCAAATGTATTTTCATTGGATACAAAGAAAGAATGAAATGATATAATATATGGGATCCTGCATCAAGGAAAACAATGTACATTTGAGATGTGGTCTTCAAATAAGTCGAAAGTAAGTCTGAGCCTGAAGAAATTTTTCATACCAAGAATAATCCTAAGATGGTGCGGTTTAAAATTAGCAATGAAGAAGATGATTCATATGAGTCAACTGAATCAGATGAAGAGGTGGAACCATCGACCCTATTTGTAAGGAGGTCAGAAAGAGTAAGAAAACTAGTCGAAAGGTATAGTCCATGGGACTTTCATTATGCATTCATGTTAACTATCACCAATGATGATTCCAAGTTGGTTGGGGAGGTATTCGACTTGGTAGAGGGAAAACTATTGAAGTATGCCATGGTCAAAGAGATGGAATCCTTGCACAAGTATGAGACATGGGACTTAGTCAAGTTTCGTAATGGAAGAAATCCTATCAGTAGTAAATGGGTATTCAATAAGAATATGAATGTAGGAGGTCAAGTTGATAAATTCAAAGCTTGCCTGGTAGCAAAAGGATATTCTGAAGTCGAAGGAGTCAACTTCGGTGAGGTTTTTTCCCTTGTTTCAAAATTGAATTCCATTAGAGTACTAATGTCTTTGGTTGTAGCATTTGATTAAAAAATAGAACAAATCGATGTGAAGGAATTATTCCTACATGGGGACCTGGACAAAGAAATCTACATGAAATATCCTGAAGGATTTGTATTAAAGGGGAAAAAATATTTGTTGTGCAAACTGAAAAGATCCCTTTATGGTCTAAGTCAATCACCAAGGATGTGGTACCAAAAGTTCGACACATACATCCTTATTTTGGGATTTTTGAGAAGCAAACTTGATCACTTCATATATTCCAAAGAAGAAGGTGAATGTTTCATATATGTAGCTTTGTATGTCGATGGCATGTTGTTGATTGGAAATGACATGGATGAAATAAAGGAGGTGAAGGAGAAACTATCCTCTAAGTTCAACATGAAGGATATCGATGGAGCTAACTTCATTCTAGGAATGGATATTAAGAGATATCGAGCATCTAGAAAGATCTGGTTGGACCAGACAAAGTATATTGAAACAGTTTTGAAACGTTTCAACATGCAGGATTGCAAACTGGTGAAGGTGTCGATTCCTATGGGAGAAAGTCTAATTGTTGAATAGTGTCCAAAGACATAGGAAGAAATAGAGGACATGGCATGTGTTCCCTATGAAATTTTTTTCCGTAGTCTAATGTATGTGATGGTATGCACTTGACTAGACACTTCCCATGCAGTGGGAGTGTTGAGAAGATAGATGTCGACACTTGGGAGGGAGCATTGAAAAACTATCAAGAGAGTATTATGCTATTTGTGTGCTACAAAAGAATATGCTATATTCTACCAAGGAAAACTTGGAGGTGATAGTGAATTAAATGTACATGGTTTTGTCGACGTCGACTGGGCTGGAGATCTAGATCGACGGAAGTCGACCGATGGATATGTCTTCAATATGTTCAATGGAGAAATCAGTTGGATTAGTAAGTGAAAAGTGGTTGTATCCTTGTAAACAACAAAATTTGGATACATGGCAGCCACTCATGGAAGAAAAGAAGCAATTTGGATAGAAAGGATATGTTCAAGAATCAAGTTAGAGAAGAGAGATATGAATATAAGTTGTGACAGTCAAAGTGCATTATTTCTGAAAAAGAACCCAACTTATCATTCGAAGACTAAGCACATTGATGTACAATACCTTTTTGTCATAGACATATTATAAAGAAACAAGGTGTTGTTGGATAAAGTAGACATGTTGGAAAACATAACAGACTTGTTGACCAAGTATGTGAATTTTGTGAAGTTCTCTTGGTGTAGAGAGGCAATGGGCATTGTTTCCCTTGGTACGTGAATGAAATTTCAAAGGTCTCTTGGTTTCATCAAAGAAGACAACAAGTGGGAGAATGGTGGGTTGTTATATTCTTTGCACTGAAAGTTGATTTCAATCAACTAACATTTGAAGTCAAAGGTCGAGGTGATTTGACTGGGTAAAGTGAAAGTTTAGGTGGATTGATAGTAAGTCAAATTTTGACGTTAGTCAACTGGGTAAATTTGAAGTCGAAGGTCGAGGTGGTTTTACATAGTAAATACATTGACAACAAGTTGAAGAGCTCAAATGAAAAGAGGTCAATAGGTGGGAGTGTGTAAATCGAATGAAGACTGAATGAAAGTCGATTGGTAGTCTACAGTAATCCGAGTTGGTTGTTGACTATAACAGAATCTCAAGAATTGTGGGATTTGTAGCCAATGATCTGCATGGATCTGTAATTGTTTTTGGGAACCTTTTCTTTAGGGTTTTTCCTATTGTAAATCCTATAAAGAATGTGTTTTGTAAGGCTATAAAGAATAATAAAATGAATAAAAAGATCAATCAGTAATCGTAGAGGTTGTTGATCATCTATATGTAAGTAGAATTGGTTATAGGGTTTCTCTTGTGTAAGCAAGAAGGTATGAATTCAATTTTGTCTTAGGTGTGGACCAAGGTTAGACATGTAACCTTTTGTTATGAATGAATAAGAAAACAAGGAGTAGAATGCTCAAGGAATGTTGGTTTTCCCAGTTTGGGTTTCCAAGATAAAATCTATGTGTACCATGTGCTTGTTGTGTCATTTACTTTCTTGATTAAATTTTTTCCCCCTCTTTTGCTAGGTTTACCATAGAAGTGTGTCTCAGTTCCTAACATGGAGGTGGATACTTGTAACACCCCAGGTTTTGAGTCCCATATTAAATAATGTATTTTGTTAATTGTTAAGAGAATAGAGGGCCCAAAAAATTAAAAGAGGCTAGTGTGTCTAAGTAATGTAATGTTTTGATCATTATTAATAATAAACACATCGCTTGTTTCTAGATAGACAAGGAATATATTTATAGGGGGATATGATTTAAGAGAGGGGGCTTGAGGGGATAAATGTTTATTTCCTATTGTGATTACCCTTTTGTCTAAGGGAGTGGATCTGTTATGTGAGATTATTGGAGGGAGGCTAGGAGGTTCTTGATTCCCCACGAATTACTTAAACCCTCCCCTAGTATGATTGGGGGGTTCACTCATTCATTTTATTCACTCATTCACTCATTCACTGGTTCATTGGTTCACTCACTCACTAACTCGTTCATCCCTTACATTCTTACCTATCACTCATTCATCCATCCTCATCTGTGTATTGGCTTGGGGAGAGGGAAATGAACTGTCGAAGAGTATACATGGTATTGTTGGATGTAGTGGTCACTGGTGTAATCCATCCATGAATTGAGGCCTTCATGTTTGAGATGCGTTGGCCCGTGTCCACCTTTGTTCATAGTTGGGAGTCCTAAGAGGTCCATCATGGATATTTTGGACTAGTTGTGTTGGAGCCCTAGAAGGAGAAGGAATGCCTAAGGGATTGTGTGGAAGAGAAAGGTGGGGGTCCATTCTCTTGGGTTGTGTAGGTTGGGTAGAAGAGAATTGGGTACTTGGATTGTTGTGAGTGCTAGGAAAGGTTGTGAGATATTGAGTGTTGGCTGGTTTGGGAAGCCAAGTAACACTCTGGAACCATCCTTGTGGATTCATAGCCATGGCTCGACGGTGACACTGCTATTGATATTTGGAACAGTAGTGTCTAGATTTGGGTGAAATGTCCTTGGTATGCAGCTAGTTGGTGTCTCCTTTTATAAAGATAAGTGCTCTTCGTTATGGTATTATTTACCTGTATATGAATGTATTTCGCTGTGAATTTATTGATCGTTTAATTAAATATTTATAATATGCATGCTTACTTGTTATTGTTGTGCATGTCATTGGATCTTTTCTTTTATGCATCCTTATTAATTTAAAAAGGCATCGGTAAAATAAATAATTCCAAGGGTGGGATTGAAGGAAGCGTACCCTGGCCTGTGGGTGGTGCGGTATGTTACAGATTGGTATCAGAGCTTCAGGTTGAAACATTGGGCCGATATGGGTTGGTTATGTTGGTCAGAGTATTGTGGTTGATATCAAATTATGACCTTGAATTTGAAAATCTCAGGAGGAATGGCCTTGAAAAATCTACACAGGAGCTAGAAGGTTAGAGATCCTTTGTAAGGGCTCGAAGGATTGTGACTGTCCCTTTCGAATTCGGGAGCGATCTCCATTGTGGGATCAAGAGAGATATGGGATAATTCGATCAGAGGACAGGTGAACAAGTTTCATCTAATGAAGGTGAAGAAAATGTCAATTCACAACCGTCGGATCTCATTGGAGAGAAATCAACGATGGGGAGGAATTGCGGGGATTGGAAAAAAAATTAGCATTTCTGCAAGTTTTGATCCCACAATCACTCATTATCATTGATCTTGCTAAATCAACAGATCAACAGTGGATATAGATCCTTCTACAGATGAGCATCTTTGATTTCCAGAGATCGGCAAGGAAATTAAAGAGTGAGCGAGTTGAGTCTTCGCAATCACTCGTGGTCGTCGATCCAAGAAAGGGACATGTGTCAACATATCGACTAGTTTAGAATTATGACATTCATGATAAATGGAATGTGTTGATGCAAAAAATATCGAAGACCCAAAGTCTGAAGTTCATCCAGACCGTTCATCAAAAGGGACATGTGTCAAAAAATCGACTAGTTCGTAAGTTCGGCATTCGGGAGAAATGGAATGTGTTGATGTGAAATATCCCGAAGTCCCAAAGTCCATTGACTGTTGGATAGAGCGGTGGGTTTCAAGAGTTTTTAGGACTATCAGATCTACGCATGGGTGATTGTGACCCGTAGATCTCACAAGGGTTCAGGAGTTCTGTGTTCGAGGGGAACAATGTTTGCGAAGGAGAAATATTTGAAGCCCTAAATTCTGAAGTGACATGGTTGACTGACGTCACCTAGGATGACGTGGACACATGGGATGTGTGCCACATGTCAATTATTTTTGAACCTATGGAAGATTGAAATGTTAGTTAGAATGTGACATGTTTCACCTGCATAATTGTGCCACGTGTCCGCTTCTAGTATTTTGCCACGTGGCAACAGATCGTGCAGTCCGGAGACTAGGCACTTCGGAGGAAAAATATGTGACATTTTTCATTGGGTCGAAAACTCCTGAAGACCTGAAGGATGGAGTACATATCTATTGTTGATCCCAGAATAAACGCGGCGGTAGATCTTGTAGTCCAGAGTCTTTGTACTCCGGGGGGTTTTCAAGTCTCTATGAGTGAAAAGTGTCGAAGCCCGAAGTCGTGAAGGCACACAGACCGTCAATTTAGGATCCCTTAGGGACCTTTCTCAATCGTTGAATCAAGAAGTGGAAGGACAGGGTAAGCGCTTCAGTGAATTTTCACTCAAGGGGAGTTGAGCAGTGTGGGAACTGAATGTCATGGACCCCCAGAGCGTCGAATTATCAGAGGATTGTCTTTCCCAACACTTTATTAAGTCACATACCTTCGATCTCATCAAGCCTCCAAATGGGGGTAGGGTCATCCATTTGATGGGAGATTAAATCTCGACTGTTTGATCCTTGTGGTGAAGATAATGGATATTTCAGTGAAGGGTAACTCTAGGAGGAAACAGGAGTTGACAATAGAGAATAGAAAAAGGTAGAAGTCCAGAGAACTTGGTCCTGGCACCAGTCCCATGCACAGGTAAAAAATGGCTTGGGAGGTAACTTAGCCATAGTTTTATGGCTCGCACAAGCCCCATGTGAAAGAAAACATATCGATGTGCTAAGGAAGGGACTAAGCCATAGATTTGAACCATGGTCACTTGAAACCTGGTTTGAGGGAAGAGCCTACACAGAATTAAATTATGTATTAGCCAAGGATAACATGACACTATTATTTTGCGGAGAATGGGGATATATTCTTCATGAACTAAGAAGAAAAGGACCTGTAGCATTGTTTGGAAAATTTATTTATATGCATAATTCTAACAAAATGGTCACTTGCACATTTTCTAGAATTAAGAGATTTAAACATATCATCTCGGAATGAATATTTGAGAGATGGAAAAAGGTGAGGGAGCCTCCAACAATGATAGAGAGGTTGGAGGCTAGAATACCATAGTTGGTAATGCAGAGACAGATTCCAATGGACACAAGGGAAGAGGAGAGAAAGAAACATTAATAAAAACTGTAAGAAGCCTGGAAATAGAAGTGCAGAGCTATAACGCAGACAATTAGAGATTGATGAGAGAGAAAATTTAGAGAAATTCTCAAGTGTTGTATAGCTTAAACCAATTGCAGAGGAAAATAAGGAATGGCTCCGAGCAAGGGGAAGAAGGCAGGTATCGTGAAAGAAGATACGATTTTAGAAGAGTTGGTTATTCAAGAAGTGCTAGAATAAATCATAGACACCACTCACATCCTTACTCAGCAAGAAATTTTAATGCATCGAAAGATTCCAAAAGAAGTCCAAAGGTGTCTCTTATTAGGCACCAAAGAAGAAGACATGAATTAGAAAGTTTGCAAGGAGATTTGAGGAAGCTCAAGGCACCATCATTTGATGGTGAAAAAGAAAGGGAAGATGATTTTGAGGCATGGTTCCTTGGAGTTAGGATATATTTTCAATTGCATAAATATTCATCAAACCTAGAAGCCAGGATTTCCACCTACCATTTACACAGGAAAGTCGCAATGTGGTGGGATCAACTGAATCAATTTGAACATACTAATGAGAGTAGGATCACTTGGAAGAAGTTCAAGAAGTACTTCCAGAAGGAGTACCTCTCAGATCATTTCTATGTCAAGAAAATGAAAGATTTCTTTGAACTTAGGTTGGGACGCATGAGTATGGCAGAAAATGAGAAGAAGTTCTTGGGGTTGTTAAAGTATGTTGGATTCATTAATGATGAGAATGCGAAAATACAGAGATTTATAAGTGGATTTCCAACCTTTTATAAAGAAAATATTAGGTATGATGAGCCCAAGACCTTGACTGAGGCCATCATGAAGGATAAATACATGTATGAGAAAGGCCAGGGAAGAGAATCATGTTGGCACAAGTTCGATTAGATTGGGGTCCTTCTCAGTTTACCAACAAAAGGTGTCGAGTATTATAGAGCATTGGAATTTTCATCTCCTCCAAAGAGAATAAGTCTCACCGGAAGCACTGTTGAGACAAATATATAGGGAAGGGTAAGGAAAAGACTTAGTAGGATTCACAGAACCTTAGGGACTCATATTGATGTTGCGCAAGAGACATGAACAGATAGGAATCTTATGTGTGAAATAATTGAACCTAATTATGTTACAGAAAATCACTTAAACACAGAACCATCATGAGGAACTTATAAACCTTAAAGAAGTATTGTAATGGATAAGTAAAACACAAGAAGACATAACATATTTTGAAAATTTATATCCCTCTTTATATTATCTTCATAATATTCCTTCATTTACAATCTCATAACCACACAACAATACTCTATTATAGACTCTTGGCTCTAGACTCATGTCGCAGAGATCTGATTCTCAGGCTAGTATATCGATTACATTACAGACTCAGGACTTGACTTGACTTAGCTAACAACAACCTAATAGAGAGGACAAGATCAGGTTGCGCTTGATCATAATTCAGTTGAACCCTAATCTAACCAACCCATTTTCAATCATGTTCATCCCTATATATAAGATAGGTTGTGTCTTCCATCTCGACTTGCACGCTTTCTTGTTTTGTTGCAACTATTGTTTCTTAGCTGGCATTGCATTGTCTTTCGTAACTGATTTTTGTTGCTTTTCCTTGTTTTGTTGTTCTTCTTATTCTAAATATTTTTCAACTCATATTCAGCCAAAATGTGCACAATTCCCTATCCTAAAAATGAAGGGCCTAACAGGATCCGACCACAACCCTTGACTCTCCCTCGAGTCAAGTGCTTGGTTGTTTCACGGATTCCTGGAGTACCTGTTGTTTTCCCTTGTCCTCCTTTCCTTATTCCTTCTACTCTTTTGTTTGTGCTTTCTCTTCTTTTTCCTCTTCAAATGAAGGTTCCAAATCTAGGACCAACTCTAAGGATCACTCCCTCACTCCTTGAAAGTTTCCAACTTTGTCCTCCCACTTTCTGGCGAGGAGTGATGCCTCTGCAACAAACTGTTGGGTCACCTCTTTTCTACACCCCTTTGGTTTGGACGCAACCAACAAGTTCCACTTCGAATCTATTGTTTCATCAACTTGATGCATCAACATGTACAATGCCTAAATGACAGGTTGGAAGTCACGTAGCTCTTTCTTTTCTACAGCCTATGCCTCAAATAGGGCATTCAGTTCATTGTCCGCTTGTTGGATTTGGTAGAACTTTTGTTGTAGCTCGTTCGGATCCATCGTGGCCACAACTTCTTCATTCAACACCTGGATCTTGGTGCTTACCTCCTCCAATACCTAGTTGCATCTAGCGATGATGCCCATCCAATCATTGACTTCCTTGAAGATCTTTCTACATTATGTTGTGTACTTGTGTAGTGCTTCTCGGGCATTGTTGCCTTGCAGTACTATATTTTACATCTACTCTAGCATATTCTGAGGTTTCTTCTCTTTTTGTTGTTGAGTCCATCACAATTGTACTTCCATATGCTCAGAGAGAGTGGCAATTTGTGTCCATGCTCCTTGGAGCAGCTCAATTTGATGCTCTGGTTCGCTTCCATCGCTAGCTTCAGGTATTTCAGGTGAAAACTTATAAATCTTTGGCTAGGCTTCAACAAGCCTTTCCTGCACTCTTTCCAGTCTATGCTAAACCTAGACCTTAGCATGTTATTATTTCTCTCTTGATTCTTGTGCAAGGAACGCTTCCTCCCTTGCAACCTCGATAGACCTCTCAGCCTATTGGAGCCTTTTCTCTAGTTGATTAGTTGATTCTTTGATCAGTCCAAACAAGTGTGTCGCTGGCCACTATACCAGGTCATCGGATGAAGGGGTTGTGTCTCTGGGTGCTTGTGTTTGTAGTGGAAGTACACTGGTCATTGAATACTCTAAGCAGGTCTCTACCTCCTCCTTTGTTGATGGTCCTGGCATGATCCTCAACCTTAGCGATGAGGGAAAGAGAGTCATAACCTCTATTCTGGCTATAAATAGTTGCATCAGTTATGTGCATTGTTAAGGGTTCTAGAAAAACCACTCCATCTGTTCACACGTGAATGTCATGCTCTGCCTGGTTGTTGATTATGGTTCCTTCTGAGCCTCTTCTATCTCCTGCTCTTTTGTTTCTTCTTCTTCCTACTTTGTGATTTCTTGGGCACCCTCACCCTAGTTTGGTGAGGGGATTTGTTGGTTTCTTTGGGCTTGCGGTTCCTCCACATCTTGGGTGTCTTTTTATTGCGCCAAAGGCTTAGTCTACTAGTCCTGGATGTTTGGGTTCGAACTAGTCAACTTCATCCTATGCTTTAGTACTTTAGGGTTTGGACCAGCAAATCCTGGTCTCGACTTAGGAAACTCTTGGGTTATTTATGGGAGTTATCGCTCTGCTTTTCTAGCTAATCGAGCTCCATCGGCTCTGGGTTTGTGTTCTGGGGTGGATTGGTGGTTTCTGGGGTTGGAGACTGGCGTTGTGGTGATGACGGAGGGTGCTCAGTAATGATTTTGGATGGAAATTTTTCAGCCTCGGGGTCATCCTAAATGTGTATGATGGGGCTTTCTCTGATAGTTGTGTGGGTGTGGGGGATTAATGATGCAATAGGTTGGGGGTTCAGAGTTTTTTTTGGTGAGATGTCAATCCTGAGCTTCTTCATTACTGGTTTGGTAATGAACACAACACTTAGGATCTTGTTGACGTCCTCACCTGAAAACACGGGGTGAGCTGGAAGTCGATGGAGTATCGAAAATGTTATTTTCGTATGCTCCAATGGTTGCGTCTCGTCTTCCTCCTTAGAGTCTCATTGTGTAGGGGCTTCCTGTTTCTTCGACATTGAGCTGAAGCTTGATCCTATCCCTTGTTATTTTCCATTCTTCTTCAGCATCTCATTAGGCAGAATATAGTGCATTCCCGAATTGCACGAATTGCGTTTTACTCCTGGCCATGACATTACTTCTTTGTCGAAGGCCTCCTTGTCCAGGTAGAACGTCAAAATATTTGAATGGAAGTATTCCTTGCTAACATGCCTTGACCATACAAATGTATGATGTTGGTTCATGCTAAAGGAAATATTTATCGTATTGGATTTGATAAGTTCCTATGGAATATGAAGCCTTTGTGTTGCATCTATCAGGCCATTGTACCACTTAGAAAACATTGCAATGTTGAAAGATGCATTCTCTGAATCTGATCTGGACTTCTAGGGCTCTAACATATTCACCATGTTCCCCTTTTCTGGTAGTGTCAGCGGTCTTCCCATAGCTGGCTTCCACTTAAACATTGTGAATGTCAGAAACATATATTTGTAGGTGAATATTCCTCCCTTCTCATGTGTTTCCTCACATGCCACTAGTAGTTCCTCTAGTAGGTAACTACATTAGTTGAACACAACGTCGTTGGCGCAAAATTCTTTTACTAACAATTCATATAACATACATTCACCCTTGTAGTATGATCTCATAACCTTGTTGGCTATGATTTAACAACTCATCCTCACTGTTTTTGGTAGTATGGGTTTGATTACTGTTCTGCGTCCCCCCCTCTTTGTGTTGAATTTTTTATATAGGTTGATCTCTCCTTTCTTTTTTTCATGCTTACCAAGACCCTGAAATACTTTCAACACATCCTCTTCTTCGAAGGACAGTCTGGTAAGTTGATGGATGTCTTCAACATGGATTGGACACTGCCTATCCAACAAGAGACTTCGGTCATGCACCCTACTAATAAGAAATTTGGTGCATCGTGCAACCTCACCAGTGGTGCCAAATACTGGTAGGTCTATGACGTTCATAATGGTCAAGTTGAATAAGTTGACAAATTTCATTTTTGGCACAAATTTCATGCCTCCCAACTCATCTGGAGCCATCTCCTAGAAGACGTCTCTGTGCATACATTCACCCTTGTAGTATGATCTCGTAACCTTGTTGGATATGATTTAACAACTCATCCTCACCATTTTTGGTAGTATGGGTTCGATTACTGTTCTGCGTCCCCCCCTCTTTGTGTTGAATTTTTTATATAGGTTGATCTCTCCTTTCTTTTTTTCATGCTTACCAAGACCCTGAAATACTTTCAACACATCCTCTCCTTCGAAGGACAGTCCGGTAAGTTGATGGATGTCTTCAACATGGATTGGATACTGCCTATCCAACAAGAGACTTCGGTCATGCACCCTACTAATAAGAAATTTGGTGCACCGTGAAACCTCACCAGTGGTGCCGAATACTAGTAGGTCTATGACGTTCATAATGGTCAAGTTAAATAAGTTGACAAATTTCATTTTTGGCACAAATTTCATGCCTCCCAACTCATCTGGAGCCATCTCCTAGAAGACGTCTTTGTGCATTTGGGTGAACAAAACTGGATCTGTTAGGTCAAGATTGAGGATCTTGATCTGCTCCACCTTCCCCTTAATATCACCCACAACCTCAACTTGGGGCTCATAGGGATCGTTCGGTACTACATCCTTAGACATAGTACTTTGTCTTCTTGTGGCTCTCGGCATTATGGATTCTAAGTTATCACGACCTCTGTGGTGAGCTAAGGACTATGGTCATGACTATGAGTTTCACAAATGCATAGGCTTGCTCACTCTTAAGAATTCGAAAATTACTAATCTCTTTTGTAAATGATGGGCTCTATGGAGAATTCTCAGAGGATTATACTTGGCTTAGAGGGAAAGTTTATAAATAAATTCGGTTCATCATGAACATATGGACACAACTGGATCTGAGTTGTCCAATGAGATGGTTTAATGGGGTAAATCCTATCAGGCGATTTGGGAATTTACTTGCATGAGTGGGACAGGGACGTGGCTAGGTTTAGACATTTTCATTTGATGGGTGGGAATCCTAGCACGAGTTTCGATGGCATATTTTCTTATCATGGATTTATTGATTAACTGAACTCAGACGGGGTACCGTAATGGTAATAAAGGTTGTGACTAGACTGAGTTCGTGTGGCACATGGACTCAGATCGTATTCAGATTTGTTCTCCCTCCAACCACAAAGGGGGTCTCTGTCATATTAATGACTGTCATTAACGATTTATTTTACAATTCGGATCTTGAGCTGCTCAGCCATTAGTTTTTTATCAAAGAACACTTAAACAGATAATGAACTATGTGTCATGGCACAACACCATGCACATTGACTTTATTAACTAAATTGACAAAAAAATTAGAAAACTTGAACCTAACTATTATACATGCTCCTTCGGACTAGAGAAACAGTCCCTTTTTCTCAGTTTTGAGACATATAGGGTTTCAGGCAAGTGTCATTCACCCATCCTGTCCATAGCGTACCATCCAGTTGCATGATTCTGACTACTCCTGAGGGTCGAAAATCTACAATTATAAATGGTCCCAACCAATGCATGCACAACTTTCTAGGATTCTTCTGGTACCAACTATCATAGAGTAGAACCTTGTCTCCTTGCGTGAATACCTTAGTCTTAATATGCATGTCATGCGAAGATTTTCATCTTTCTTTTTCAACTGACTGATGGAAGTCTGCTATAAATCTTGTCTCTTCAATTTCTTGTAGCTCCATAAGTATCTACGTAACTGATTCTTCCTCTGACATATGTGTGATCTATGCAATGTACAAACTCGGAGTGAGAAACTCTAAAGGTACCATTGCTTCTTTCCCATAAACCAACTGGAACGACATGTACTTGTGGAATTTATTTGTGGTTGTCCTATAAGCCCATAGTATTGTAGGAACTCTATCATCCCAATCTTCCTGATTTGTGCAACAGACCTTTTTCAACCCTCTTTCTAGAATCTTGTTGAATGCTTCTATTGTTTCATTGTCCTGCGGGTGGTAGGGGATGCTTTTGTGATGTTGGATCAGGAAATCTGTTGTAATCTTTTCTATGGTGCTACTAATGAAATGGTCTCCTTGGTCACTGGTTAGGCTCCTAGGACATCCAAACTGAGTGATAATATTCTCAAAAATGAATCTAGCAGTAGTATCGGTCGAACAATCCTGAACAATTGTTTCCTCATCCCAACGTGTAAGGTAGTCAGTTGTAGTAATGATGTACCTCGCCTTTGAATTCTTATCTATGGGGTTGATCAGTCCAATGAATTCAACTTTCCATTTCTCTAATTCTTGTATTGATCGAACTGGTTGCAGTGGTAATTCACCTCACTGTGACATCTTACCCACTCGTTGACAAACATCACATGATCTAGCATATACCTTTTCATCCTTGAAGAGCGTTTCCCACCAATGTCCAGCTGGTAGAACTTTCTGTGCAGTGGTCTTTCCTCCTACGTGACCTCCTACAACTCCATTGTGGCATTCCCAAAGTATATCCTGGATTTCATGGTCCAAAACGCATCTTCTGAGGATATTATCTAGTCCTACTTTATACAACTGTCTTGCAATCAACTGGTAGTCTGTTGATCTAAAAACCATGTGGTTTTTCTGGGTTGTGGAATATGTTTCTGGGTAGGCCCCTGTACTTAAGAAGACTTTTATGTTCTCTAGGTACTCTGGTATGGCCTCAATCCAGAACAAGTATGCATCTGGGAGTTGATCATCTACTGCTCTGCCACTTTCCCCTGACTCTAATCTGGACAGGTGATCAGGTCCTACGTTGCATCTTCCTAGTTTAATGATAACTTCAAAAGATAATTCCTGAAATAACATAAACCATCTACAAATTCTCCCTTCCAACATAGGATTGTTAACTATATATTTCAATGCAGAATTATCAGTAAAGAACTTAAAATGAGAACCTAGCAAATAATGTTTGAATTCCTTCAAAGCATAAATCATGGCTAAACCCTCCCTTTATGTCATTGTGTAGTTGCACTCTTCTTGCGACAACTTCCAACTCATAAAATAGATAGGATGAACCATATCTCCATCTCCAGGTTACGTTAAGATATCTCCTAAGGAAATTCTTGAAGCATTTGTTATAACCCTATAATTTATAGGATCAACTGTTGATTGTAATTTTGTTTCTTTAGTGTTTTTGACTTGCTGATATTGTTTCATTCTACAAAACAAAAAAAAAAGAAAAGAAAAACAAAAGAAAAAACAAAAGAAAAGAAAAGAAAGAAAAAAATGAGAAAAATAAAAGAGGGCATAAAAGAAAATGGATAAAGCCCCATGAAATGATGATGACTTGATCCATACAGTTTAAACATGGCCAAGTCTTTTAAATTTAAGTATTTAGGACTAGTGAATAAGCTTGGATAAACTGTCTAAACATAGCCAAGTAATTAGGTTAGCTAGTGACTAAATTTGACTAAACAGTCTAATCTTGGTCAAATAGCCCCAAGGTAGAGTATTTTCTTAGCCCAACAATCTAAGCTGGGATAAAGGTGAAAATGAGTAGGTTAGGACATAGGTTAGTTAGTTTCCTTTCAATAAAATATGTAAGATGATCGATGAAAAATGAATGATCTTGATGGTAAAATGTTTTTCTAACCCCATGGTGACAAAAGCAAGGGAAGCAGTGCACAAAACACATAAAAAGGGTCATTAAGCCTAGTTTCTACCTCATATATTGAATTACACCCCGGAGATTAAAGATCGAGCCTAGATCTACGACTAAGTTTTTTGGTGCCCACATCTATGGCTCTGATGAGATTCCGGAACCCCCCCCGATAGTTCTACATTTAATGGTGGGGGGCACTCCGAAAAAGTGACTAAAGTGTGCACTCAGATCTACGATTATCTCGCCAACGTGCAAATACATGGTCCATAAGAGATTTCTCACTCCCTAACCGTTCTATTGTTAACGGTGGGGGGATCCAAAAAAGTGATTAAAGAGTGTGCTTAGATCTATGGTTATCCCGCCGGTGCACAAATGGATGGTCAACAAGAGATTCCAACCCCCCCCCGATTGTTCTACTTTTAATGATGGGGGGGGGGTCCGACATGATGGTTAAAGAATGCATTTTGAAACAACGGCTAATCTAGATTTGTTCAGATCAATGATCATCAAGAGATCTCAGACCCCCCAACCTTTCTACCTTTAACGACAGGGGGGTCCAGAATGAAGCAGTGTCCTGGCGGGCCCCATATCTATGTGGCATCATCTCATTCCATATTACCCCCCCACTCCAAACATTTACCGCTTACCATTTTTCCAACTCACCACCATCATCCATAGATGCCACACCCTAAAACCACCACTTGTAGATCCCATTTCACGACCCCGTCAGCATGTCCCCTCCATCTAACCATTATGGGTCATATCTATTTCATTCATTTTCCCGATCACCATTCTGCATGTCAACCGAGTACACACATCAGATGTCCTTCACATTTCCCCCTCACGCTCTAAAAGACCCGTTGGACATTAATTACTAGCCACATACTTGTTGTTCACCTTACCTGTCCTTTTTCTCCCAATGGACACCCGTTCACTAAATTCCAACCCCTTTTTAGTCATTCACATTCCACTCACACTCCCTATGTATCAGATACTTATTTTCCTTCACCTCTACAACATCTCATCCAACCATAGTTTTTTCCTACTAACATGTGTTTAGTGTGCAAGTACCAGTGGAAATCAATGGTACCCAAAAGTAAAAAGTCAAATGTGGAGGAAAATCCATTTCTCCCACCTCCTGTCGATCTTGACCGGATCCCGTTGGCAGAAAAAGACTATTTAATATCATAAACCAGGCCCAATTTTGACTTCTTCGAGCTACAATCATGGTTTAAAGACACCTTCATCAATCAGAGGGATGAAATTGGGCTCTGGCAGTCAATTTTTCCACTGTATCTTTTTCCCCAAGCCTATCATTCTCCTAAATTTTCCCTCAAATGCCAAGAGCACTACCTCCCTGATCAGAGAGCCATAGTATCTTCATCTGGAGAAACCTTTTTGCTTATTACACTCGAGGTCATCGATTAAATGATACAGGTACCCAGAGCTGAACCCCGTTCTCCCCTCACAATTGAAATTCTGACAAAAATGTATCAGAACCTATCTTTTCTCCAAAGAGCACAAATCTTTGAGTTGTTCCTCCCACAAGATGACCAATTCCCTAAGAAAAATCCTCCCTATCATTCATCCATATTTTTTGAAAAGGGAAACCAGATTATCTCAAAACTGTGTTGTTTTCTCGGTTACTTCTCAGATGAATGGGTGGATGAACCTATCCTATGTTTCCTATCCATTTTCTCTGTTGAAGATAAAGTTGTCACCCAGTTTGATTACAACAGTTTTTTCATCGAGAACCTGGATGAGAAATTGGAAAATTTCCCTACAGAAGGCATGTTCTGGTATTCTTCGATATTGGCCTACATGTTTATGTTCTAACAAGCAGAAAAATTTTCAATTATCATGCATAAGATGGACAAGGATGGAAAACCAAAAGAAATAACTCTATGGACACTACTGCTTAGAAGAAACTCCACTGAGTTCAGTTTCAAACAATTCATCTAGTTGTTTTATCACCCAGTGGTAGGCATGCTTAGTGGAAGACCAAAACCGAGGATAAACAAGGAGATCCAAAGAGTTCTGCACCTTTTGGATCTCGCAAATACTGGGGACTGGTTCCTATACCAAAATCGCACAGAGATCAGAGTGTATGGGTGTGAACTAGCTCCATACCAATTGCCCAAGTATGTGCCTGTTCTAATATTTTCAGTGGAGTACATTCGTCAGATGATAAACTCAAATGACATTCATTTTGTGTCTTTGAAGAAAAAACAACAGATGAGGATTAAAGGGCAAATAGGACTATTTATCTGCAACAGTCGAGCTGTTGGGGAAGAGGCAGATAAACTATTAAAGGAAATGAAATTCAACACCAGTTTCATTTTGCGTTATGACCCAAGTGGGATCATTGCAGATATGAGATCCAAAAAAAAAAGTTCACCTTATGCTCACACCCTCAAACCAGAAATTGAAAAGTACATGAACCAGACAGAGTGGGAGGCAAACACTCTGGTAGATACTAAATAGAAATAATCCCCTTCAGTCTCTTTTTCACAGAATACCACTCCACAAGTACCAAAGGAAAAAAGCCCAAGAAAGGATGTCTCTCCTTCAATCATTGAGGTATCAGCAGAAGATTTTCAGGTATACAGCAAGAGACCCAAAACCACTCATGCTACTCACATTTCTGGTGAGGAAGACCCTTACTCTGCCAAAGTGTTTGAGGGAAAACATCAGGTGGTGTCCACTTCTTCTTCAAAGAAGAAGACAGATATAGCGATAACCACCTAGAGTCCACAAGGCTCTATACCTATGAACATTTTCGAAAAATATGACATGATTGAAAAGAAGAACCAGATGTTGACCAGCAATACCTACACTTAGTTATGGAAGAAAACATCCACAACATAAAACAGACTATTGTTAGCTTCTAACATAGAGAAAGGAATAATGCATCTCTCATTTCTGCAATCATAGGTGTCTCATACCAAAGATATCATTGACTGCAAAAGGTCAACTATTGTTTTTGACACCAAACAAGTCCATCCAACTGACTAGATGGATTTGCATATATAGAATGGAGAAATGGTTTTCTTCACATTGGCACATGCTTCCTCTACAACATCAAATTTACATGTATCTCTAAACAATGTTCAGACCCAATTGAAGTTGGAAAAGATATCCTATTTTGCAAAGGATAACAGAATGAAATCCTTAGAGGAGTTGGTGCTCAAGATTGGGTATGATCCCTCGAATGTAAAAGCAACAGAGGAAATGTCGAAGAAAAAGAATGATGACATTGCATCTCTGAGAAAACAACTAAAATTTCCACCAACAGAGGATTCACAAGCTAAAGAAATAGCTGAGGAAAAAGATGAGAAAGAGGAATTGTTGAAGCTAATCATGCATCAAAATGCACAGTTCAAGGAAATGGAGGCAAAATTGGAAAGGTTCTTGAAAGAGAAGGAACAATAAACCCTGATGGAATTCATTCCATTGATTTCAGTTCCCCTTCTGAGAGTTAGTACAATAGTTGTGCCAACAACCACTACAGCAGAAATTCTATCGGTGACTCCATTGACAGCACTGGAAAAACCTGTGGAGCTAGCAAAGTCCATGGAGGAGATGACTCTGCAAGGAACAAATATCAATAGGCTAAAAATGGAGGTTTAAATTCTCCAAGAACTCAAGTCTTCCTTCCAAACAAGATACAACATTGAGAGACAAGCATCAGATAATCTCAAATAGGAAATACAACAACTTCAGAAACAAACAGTGGCATGTAAGACATTAACAGAGGCTAAGGAAAATATCTGGATAGATATCTCCAACTCCATAAAAAAAATTTGGCCCATGGTGCAAATCATGTTTGAGCAACATGATCTCGTGCTAAAGAGTAGACAGGCCATTGACAGGATAAGAAGTGAGCTGGGTGAAATGCCCTCGGCAACTAACGAGATCATCAAGTTTCTAAATTCAAAAACCAAGGAAGACTTGAAGACCTGAAAGTTGAAGATAGAACAAAAACTATCCTCGAAGTCAAAAGAGTGTTGACCAAAAGAGGGTTAATATTGCAGCTGGAGGAGAAAGCTCAGAACATGGACATTGGAATTCAAAGATTTTTTAACAAGCTTAAGGCCTTACAGAAAAAGGGCCTTCCTGGCTTACTTGTCCTAAATGATAAATTGACAACTTTATCCAATTATAAGCAAAAGATTTCCACCATGGCCAAAGACAGTTCCAAGTTCTTACGGATATAGGGAAGCATCACAGGCAAAGATTTCTTCGAGACTTTGCAGCCTGACCTCAGCATACAGCATGAAATGAAGTACATTTTCCTCACCAAGCCGACTTTTTCTAAGTATACCGAGATGGATGAAATCTACCACCGGCTATTAAAAGTTACCATCCCCAGTACACAAATATGGGATGAGCTGTGCAAATTGATCGAGTAAAGATAAAGGTTTCGTCCGAGTCAGCATCCAGTGAAATCAAAGTCATATGAATGACTCACCAACAGTCTTCCCCAAAATCACCATGAGAGATTCGACGCATCATCATCAGTTCCTATATTTTACATCTTGTTATCTAGATAGCTAAAAATAACATTTGCCACGTCCTGATCATTGATGACAGGGTCGTTTGTAATTTAGATTATAAATACTTCAAACTTTGAAGTACTAAGTGTTGATTTTTACTCTCGAGTAAGCTATAATATGTAATTTTATCAAGAGGTCATTCCAGTAATACAAAGAGGCGTTTCACAGGATTCCTGTGTATTAGTTGTTGGTGAAGTTTCCTCTGTCTTCGTAAAAAAAAAATATTTCTCAGTTATCATGTTGTTTTTCTAATCCAATCTTTAAAAGAAGTTAAAGTTGCAGAATTTGCCATTGTGTACTTTGTTCTTAATCTTTTACAGATTTAAATGTTTTCCTTCTGATGTTACAACAAAGAAATTCTTAATTGCTTTCCTGTTTTAACTGATATCTCACGTTTCTAGCTATCCATCATTTTATTTCTAAAGAATCCTGCAGTTGCACTACCTTGCTCTGTAAAATGAATCTTCTAAAAACTATCCTTTGATCTCCATTTTTATAAATAAGACTCCATATCCCAACGGAAGCATAAGTGACACTCAGCCAGTTTATTAAAAAATACAAACAACTCAGTACTATTCTTTCTAACTAGCCTAAGATCTGAAAATTCAAACAAATCTAAATCTTACAGAGAGATCCCTCTCTGAAACTGGCAAGGCTAGATACTAGTTTTGAAGTGGTTGGTTAAGATTACCTCTTGTAAATTTCTTCTTCCCTTTTTACAACCTCTTGGAATTTACAGAGTGATAACATAATTGGAGACCATACTGGGGAATATGAACAGATTTTCAATCCCATGATTTCCTTTTTCTATACAAAGAAAACCTTATTTATGAACAAGTCATAAAATCTAAATATATTAAGAGATAATGTTCATAGGTTGTTAGGATTTGTATATAGTTAATTTAATTTTTTTTTCTCAAAAGAAAAATAAAATAAAAATTAGAATTCTGGCTCCCAAAAGAATTTTTATTATATCTCATCTAGATCCAAAACCTGCAACTACAATAGACAATCCTAAAAAATTACTCAGAAAGAAAACCGTTACGGAAGGTTCAGGAAGTCATAGTCCCTTTCATAGATCTCCTTCCCTCCCAGAGAAACTGGTTTCCCTTCAGGATCTTGAGTTTGATATCTCTTTTGAACAAAGCCTTTTTAGAACAAAATCAGACAGCTTTGTAAGTGAAATTGTGTTGGATCAAACCATCCTGCAACCTAAGACTCTTGAAATTCTCTCACCTAGGGAAAACGCTGATCAAATGTTTCTCCAAGAATTTGATAAATTAGAAGATTTGGTGGCTAATCTTGATCAAGCCTTGGACATAGCTCATTTCCAACAGACAGTCGAAATTTTTTCCTTAACAATTGTTCCAGCCTCTGTGAAACCTCAAACAATTCACTCTGCACCCCCTAGCCCTTCGTCCTCCACTGCATCTGTTACATCCCCTCCGATCATATAGGTTACTGTTCAATCTCATCCACTGGCTATGGCAGCAAGATATGCTCCCTTGGTGTTGGTTGCTCCTTTGCATGCCATTCCTTAAGATTATCAAACTAGACTTCCTCAGTATGAAAGTACTAGTTCTACTAATGCACAACAACATGTGGATAAAATGAATGATTATTTTGATCTGCAAGAAGTAGATGAAGTAGATGTACAAATGATATTATTTTCACAAAGCTTGACTGGGGACGTTAAAAAGTGGTTTAAAGCCTTACATCCTGCTTCGATAATTGATCTTGTCGCTTTTCATAGAATTTTTATGGATAGATGTGAGGTTAAGAAAAATCCACTCCAGATATTATCAGAGTATGAGAACATCAAGAGGAATCAAGGAGAAATAGTGCAGGATTACTGCACTAGGTTCAACAACCTTTACAATGCCATCCCTGCTGACATAAAACCCCCTCAAGGTTTATCACTTATTAAGTTTCCAAATGGATTTGACGCTGATATGTCATATCAGCTAAGGGAAAGAAATTGAGCTACTCTAGAAGGCATGCAAAAAAGTGCAGTAAGCATGGAGGCTAACCTACTAGCTAGAAGGGCCAGGCAGAGAACAAAGAGGAGGGTCAAAATCAAAGAGGAACCTTCCACATCCTCTTCAGATGCCAAATTGGACTCTTTAGCTAGAGATATGGAGAGAATGATGGAGAGACTTACTATAGCTAAAATAAATCCCCCCAGGGATAACCAAGATGCTCCTCCAATTCAGAACCCAAACTTCAGAAGAAATCTATCCCGGATCAGGCAGAGAGATCCTATGGATCAAAGAGAACAGAGGGGGTCAGATCAACAGATCAGACCACCCATCCAAGAAAATTACACTGATGATGGGGAGGAGGTACTTTAGGAATTCAATGACACTCATATAAACCTCATGGGTGTTCATGATGATGAATCCATTTTCCTCACCCAGGAAGAACACAAGATTTTCCTTCTTTCACAAACATAGGTAAATGAGGAAATAGACAAAACAGAATAGGAGGCCTTTGAGAATGATATTATGGAGGTACACAGACAATATAAACTGAGGATCAAGAGAGAAAATGAAAACCCTCCAAAGATGACTTCTAAAACAAAGAAGGGTAATGAAACAAAGAAAACAACAGAAACTGAGAAGACCTCAGAAAACCCTCCCAAGAAAATCCTTGAGAGAAATAATGTTGAATATTCTACACCAAGATCTCCAGAGATTATACAAAGAGAAAATTAGACTGAAGTTTCATCAATCAATCAAAAAATCCAACCAAGGGCATCTAGCTATAGATTTCCAACAAATAAACTAGAAGTACAGACCTTAAGAAAATTTTCCACTGCATTCAGCCTTGAAGGGGAATTATTTAAATTGAAAATTCCCATTACCCTCTCTGAGATAATGAACAAGAATGCTTATAGGTCAGAGGTGATTAAAGCTTTAAGCATTGAACCCAAGATAGGTACTCAGGCTTTGAATATTGGATCTACAAATCATTCAGACACAGTAAATCTTGCTAATGACCGACCAGAGCTCTTGTTTGGTCCTGAAGTAGATGGTCAAACTGATAATGGAGTTGTCGCACCTTTTTACATCAGATATCCATGACATGATATTACACAACGCTATGTTGGATTCTGGTGCCTCTCATAACCTGATGCCCAAGGAAGTGATGGAAAAGTTGGGACTCGAAGTCACCAGACCCTACAAGGATTTTCATTATTTTGATTCCAGCAAGGTTAAATGCATAGGCCTAATCAAAGACTTATGCATCACCCTAGCCCAAATTACGGAAAAGATTATGGTAATGGATATAGTAGTTGCAGACAATCCCCCAAAGTATGACATGTTATTATCAAGGTAATGGGGAGCTAAGATGAAAGGAACTCTGTAGCTAGACATGTCTTATGCCATTGTTCCAGTCTCTAGACAACAAAGAAGACTGTACAGGGAAACCTTGATTAAATACATGGTCAGTAGTCAAGAAAAACCTCATAATTACCCCCTATACTCGACACACTTTGACCTAGATTATTTCATCTTATACAATGACAGTGACCTGGAAGGACAAATTGCCTAGCTAGAAAGTGATACAAGTGATCCAAAGGAAATTAAATAAATCATTGAGGCAAGAGAGGTCAAAATTGTGGAAAGTGAGGAACTGGCAGTAGATTTTTGGAGCATGGACTTCGATGGTGCAGTGAGAAAAGAGGGAGTTGGAGCTAGAATTTGGTTACATAATCACAGATCAAGATATTCCGAGAGCCATTCCTACAAAGTGAACTTCCAATGCACTAACAACATAGCCGAGTACAAAGCCTTGATGCTTGACCTAAAACTATTGAAGAAAGTTGGTGCCAAGCAGATAATGGGAAGGGGTGATTCTGAATTGATTATCAAGCAGATCAAAGGTGAGTATGCAACAAAACATCCCAGACTTGGAGCCTATAGGAATGTTGTTTTGGATGCTCTTCGATGCTTTACTAAGATTGAATTGCAGGTAATTCCTAGGGGACAAAATATGTTGGCAAATGGTTAACAGATAGCGTATGCTTGTCATTGATGGCAAGTACAACAGTGAAGATGGCAAGATCAAAATGTGCATCCATGGACAAACAGGAACAACGTAGGCTCAGGAGGAATTAGTGCAGAGTCGAAATTCTTCCAAGTAAGAAGGATGTGTAAACTTGGAGGAGAAGCGTCGCTAATCGTTGGATTCCATCCAAAATTCCCGATAGCATGAGGGCCATCAAATCTGAATAAAAACAAGGAGAGCACACGCTGAAGAGAAGGATAGATCTCAGGTGTTAGATCTGAGCGAACTCGGAAGCTCATGAGTGGAAGAGCCGAGGATTTGGTGTTAAAGGTTGCGAGCCGCGAGGTCTCGAAGCAACGAAGTGGCGAGAAGATCAGGATCGTCCATCTGTGAAGGACGCGTGGCAGAGATTGGAGAGATCTCGTGAACTCGGGGGTTCGCAGGATAAAGGCCCAAGTATTGGGTGTTCAAATTTGCGAGGCGACAAAGTGGGGAGAAGATCAGGACCATCCATCTGGGAAGGACGTGTGGCAGAGATCGGAAAGATCTCGCGAACTCAGGGGTTCGCAGGATAAAGGCCCAAGTATTGGGTTTTCAAAGTCGTGAGGCACGAGGACGCGAGGCGACGAAGTGGCAAGAGATTTATAGCCGTCCATCTAGGGGGACAGGTGGTGAGAGATCGAGAGATCTCGCGAACTCGGGAGTTCGCAGGTTGAGAGTCCAAACATTGGGTACTCCAAGTCGTGAGGTCACGAGGTAGCGAGAGAAGGACAACCATCGGATCCGGATCACAGGAGGACCGTTGGATCTGCGCAGGGGATCACACGTGGCGAGAGATTGTCATCTCACTGACTAGAAAGTCAAAGGAACAGCGAGATGCGAGATCGCGATTTAATCAAGGACCATTGGATCAAGAGGACGCGTGGAGAAATATCAGAGCACCATAAAGCTCCATCTCGGAGTCTCGCCTATCGCGACTTGGAGTGACGAAAATCTCCATCTTAGGATCAACGAGATGCGAGATCACGATAAGATCCTGACCGTCAATACACCAAAAGATGTGGACCGTTGATCTGAGCTCCATCTCGGAGTCTTTCCTATCGCGACTTGGAGTAATGAAAAAATCCAGCGAAGAAACAGCGAGATCCGAGATCACGATAAGATCCTGACTGTCAATACACCAAAATATGTGGACCGTTGATCTGAGCTCCATCTCGGAGTCTCGCCTATCGCGACTTGGAGTAACAAAAATCTCCAACGAAGGAACAACGAGATGCGATATCACGATGAGATCAGGACCGTTGATTCACCAAGATCATGAACCGTCGATCAGGGTCGATGAAGATCAAGAGTTTGACTGTCTCAGAGAAGATGAAGAGTCTTAAACTGCCAGAGAGACTGAGGAATCTCAGTATAACATACAGTGATGCTGGACATGTGGGGCGAACCACCAGAGAAGATGAAGAGTCACAATGATAATCAGACAGAGCACTCGAGAGGTGGAGGATAACGGTGCAGAGTCAGCATGCAGAGGCATTGCGAACACTGCATGCACAAGGTGCACAGAAGCTATAAATACTTGGTACAGAGAAGAGATGTGGTTGTTGTAGCTGTTGGAGGTAGTTGTGAGTGTTGTTGGTAAAGGTGATTCAGGTGTGAAGAAAGAGGAGAGTGCAACACCTGAATAGCACATAAGAGGAACTGTGCAGTGAATGGAGATGGCACACAGAGCATAAAAAGTAGAAGACCAGACAACGCAAGTGATGTGAGAAGAAAGGCAATGAGGTAGACAGAGCAACAAAATGCAGCAGAACAGTGATAAGTCGGGTAAGCCATTGTTGAACATTATATCACTGTAATAAGTTTCAAAAGCAAAGATTTATATTTCAGGGTGGTTGGGAGGTGCTAGGGAGGACTGTTGTCCTCAGAGGTTCAAGTGGGTGCTTGAAAACGGGGAGTTGGTGCTTCCTTCTAGTTGGTGCTAGAGAAACCAGGGAGTTGGTGCTTCCTTCTAGTTGGTGCTAGAAAAACCAGGGAGTTGGTGCTTCCTTCTAGTGGGTGCTAGAGAAAATAGAGAGTTGGTGCTCTCAAAAAGTTGTATCTTTCTAAACTGAGGTTGTAGCCTCATTATCAGTTGGTGCTCATATGTATGATAATGTAAAGATTGTAACCATTACTTATCATATAAAGAAAAAGAGGTTTTTACCCTGTATGGGTTTCCTCAGGAAATATCTATCTTTTTGTTTCTCATATATGTGACTGATGCTAAATGTGCCATTGTTTATTTCCCTGCATTATTGTGATCATAATTTAGTGTCTCAGCAAAGAGTTTAAAAGAAGCATAATTGTTTAAGCACGGTGACAACTGATTCACCCCCCCC
>ML798037.1:209442-239036 GCA_009831015.1 Picea engelmannii | reverse complement strand
CCCCCCCCGACCATTCTACTTTTAACAGTGGGGTGGGATCCGACATGATGGTTAAAGCATGTGTTTGAAACAACGACTAATCTAGATTTGTTTAGATCAATGGTTAGTAAGAGATCCCAGACCCCCCCCAACCTTTCTACCTTTAATGGTGGGGGGGTCCAGAATGACGTAGTATCCTGGTTGGCCCCATCTGTACATGGCATCATCTCATTCCATCTTACCTCCCCACTCCAAAAATTTACCGCTTACCATTTTTCCAACTCACCATCATCATCCAGAGATGCCACACCCAAAAACCACCCCTTGCAAATCCCATTTCATGACCTCGTCAACATGTCCCCTCCATCTAACCGTTACAATTCATATCTATTTCTTTCATTTTCCTGATCACCATTTTGCACGTCAACCGGGTACACATGTCATATGGCCTTCACCTTGCCCCCTCACACTCTAAAATACACTTTGACCATTTATTACTGGCCACATACCCGTTGTTCACCTGACCTGTCCTTTTTCTCCCAATGGACACCCGTTCACTAAATTCCAACCCCATTTCAGTCATTCACATTCCACTCACACTTCGTACGTATTAGATACTCATTTTCCTTCACCTCTGCAACATCTTATCCAGCCATAATTTTCACCTACTAATGTTTTTTCAGTGTGAAGGTATCAGTGGAAATCAATGGCACCCAAAAGTAAAAATTCAAATGTGGAGGAAAATCCATTTCTCCCACCTCCTGTCGCTCTTGACCAAATCCCATTAGCAAGCAAAGACTATTTAATCTCAGAAACCAGGTTCGATTTAGACTTCGACGAGCTACAGTCATGGTTTAAAGACACCTTCATCGATCAGAGCGATGAAATTGGGCTTTGGCAGTCAATTTTCCCTCTGTATCTTTTTCCTTAAGTCTATCATTTTCCTGAATTTTCCCTCAAATGCAAAGCGCACTATCTCCCTGATCAAAGAGCTATAATATCTTCGCATGGAGAAACCTTTTTCCTTATTACACCTGAGGCCATCAATCAAATGATGCAGGTACCTAGAGCCAAACCCCGTTCTTCCCTCACAATTAAAATTTTGAGTGAAATGTATCAGAACCTGTCTTTTCCCCAAAGAGAACAAATCTTTGAGTTGTTCCTCCCATAAGATGCCCAATTCCCTAAGAAGAATCCTCCCTATCATTCCTCCATATTTTCCGAAAAGGGAAACGAGATTATCTCAACACTGTTTTGTTTGCTCGGTTACTTCTCAGACGAATGGGTGGATGAACCTATCCTAGGTTTGCTATCCATTTTCTCTGCTGAAGAGAAAGTTGTCACCCTGTTTGATTACAATGGTTTTTGGCCAAGAACCTGCACGAGCAACTGGAAAATTTCCCTACAGAAGGCATGTTTGGGTATTCTTCGATATTGGCCTACATGTTTATGTTCTATCAAGAAGACAAATTTTCCTTTCTCATGTAGAATATGGACAAGGACGGAAAACCACAAGCAGTAACTCTATGGATGTCGTTGCTCAGAAGAAACTCCACTAAGTTCATTTTCAAATAATTCATTGAGTTGTTTTATCACCCAGTGGTAGGCATGCTTAGTGGAAGACCAGAACTGAGGATAAATGAGGAGATCCAAAGAGTTCTGCACCTTTCAAATCTCGCAAAGACTGGGGACTAGTTCCTATACCAGAATCACATAGAGATCAGAGTGTATGGGTGTGAACTAGATCCATACAAATTGCCCAGGTATGTTCCTATTCGAATATTTGCACTATAGTACATTCGTCAGATGATAAACTCATATGACATTCATTTTGTGTCTCTGAAGAAAAAACAACAAATGAGGATTAAAGGGAAAATAAGACCGTTTATCTGCAACAGTCGAGTTGTTGGGGAAGAGGCAGATAAACTATTAAAGGAAATGAAATTCAGCACCAGTTTCATTTGGCATTATGACCAAAGTGGGATCATTGCAGAGATGAGATCCAAAAACAAAATTTCACCTTATTCTCACACCCTCAAACAAGAAATTGAAAAGTACAGAACCAAATAGAGTAGGAGGCAAACACTCTGGTAGATATTGAACAACATGAATCCCCTTCAGTCTATTTTTCATAGACTACCACTCCACAAGTACCAAAGGGAAAAAGGCCAAGAAAGCATGCCTCTCCTTCAATCACTTAGGTATCAGCATAATATTTTCAGGTATACAACAAGAGACCCAAAACCACTCATGCTACTCACATGTCTAGTGAGGAAGACCCCTACTCTGCCAAAGTGATTGAGGGAAAACATCAGGTGGTGTTCACTTCTTCTTCAAAGAAGAAGATGGATATAGTTGTAACCACCCAGACTCCACAAGGCTCTATACCTCTGAACATTTTCTAAAAATATGACATGATTCAAAAGAAGAATCAGATGCTGACCAACAACACCTACGCTCAGTTTTGGAAGTAAACCTCCACAACACAACACAGACTGTTGTCATATTTTGACACAGAGATAGGAAGAATGCATCTCACATTTCTGCAAGCATAGGTGTCTCATCCCAAAGATATCACTGACTAAAAAACACAAACTATTGTTTTTGACACCAAACAAGTCCATCCAATTGACCAGATGGATTTGCGTAGACAGACTGGAGAAATGGTTTTCTCCACATTGGCACATGCTTCCTCTATGGAAACAAAGTTACAGGTATCTCTAAATAATGTTCAGACCCAATTGAAGTTGGAAAATATATCCTCTTTTGCAAAGGATAACATAATAAAATCCTTAGAGGAGTTAGTGCTCAATATTGGGTATGATCCCTCGAATGTAAAAGAAGCACAGGAAATGTTGAAGAAAAAGAATGCTGACATTGCATCTCTGAGAAAACAGCGTAAATTTCCACCAACAGAGGATTCAAAAGCTAAATAAATAGCTGAGGCAGAAGACGAGAAAGAGGAATTGTTGAAGCTAATCATGCAGCAGAATGCATAGATCAAGGAAATGGAGGCAGAATTGGAAAGGTTATTGAAAGAGAAGGAACAATCAACCCTGATGTTAGTCATTCCATTGATTGCAGTTCCCCTTGTGGAAGTCAGTACAATAGTTGTGCCAACAACCACTACAACATAAATTCCATTGGCGACTCCATTAACAACACTGGAAAAAACTGTGGAGCTAGTAAAGTCCATGGAGGAGATGACTCTGAAAGGAACAGAGATCAATAGGCTGAAAATGGAGGTTGAAATTCTCCAGGAACTCAATTCTTCCTTCCAAACAAGATACAACATTGAGAGACAAGCATCAGAGAAGCTCAAATAGGAAATACAACTTAGAAACAAACAGTGGCAGGTAAGACATTAGCAGAGGCTAAGTAAAATATTTGGACAGATATCTCCAACTCCATAAACGAGATTTGGCCCATGGTGCAAATCATGTTCAAGAAACATGATCTGGTGCTAAAGAGTAGACAATCCATTGATAGGATAAGAAGAGAGTTGGGTGAAATGCCCTCGACAGCTAACGAGATCATCAAGTTTCTGAATTCAAAAACCAAGGAAGAGCTTGAAGACCTGAAAGTTGAAAACATAACATAAACTATCCTCAAAGTCAAAAGAGTGTTGACCAAAAGAGGATTAATGTTGCAGTTGGAGGAGAAAGCTCAAAACATGGACATTGGAGTTCATAGATTTTTTAACAAGCTTGAGGCCTTACAGAAAAAGGGCCTTCCTATCTTACTTGTCATAAATGATAAATTGATGACTTTATATTATTATAAGAAAAAGATTGCCACCATGGCCAAAGACAGTTCCAAGTTCTCAGGGATACAGGGCAACATCACAGGAAAAAATTTCTTGGAAACTTTTTAGCCTGACCTCATCATACAGCATGAAATCAAGTACATTTTCCTCACCAAGTCGACTTTTTCTAAGTATACCGAGATGGATGAAATCTACCGCCGGCTATTAAAAGTTACCATCCACGGTACACAAATATGGGATGAGTTATGCAAATTGATCGAGTAAAGATAAAGGTTTTGTCCGATTCAGCATCCAGTGCAATCAAAGTCATATGAATGACTCACCAATTGTCTTCCCAAAATCAGCATGAGATATTCGACGCATCATCATCATTTCCTATATTTTTTCATCTTGTTATATAGATAGTTAAAAATAGGATCTGCCACATCCTGATCATTGATGACAGGGTCTTTTGTAATTTAGATTATAAATACTTCAAACTTTGAAGTACTAAGTGTTGATTTTTACGCCCGAGAAAGTTGTAATCTGTAATTTTATCAAGAGGTCATTCCAGTAATACAAAGAGACATTTCACAGGATTCCTGCATGTTAGCTGTTGGTGAAGTTTCCTCTATCTTTGTAAAAAGTTTTTCTTTTTTAGTTATCATGTTGTTTTTCTAATCTAATGTTTAAAAGAAGTTAAAGTTGCAAAATTTTCCATTGCATACTATGTTCTTAATCTTTTACAGATTTAAATGGTTTCCTTTTGATGTTACAACAAATAAATTATTAAATTTTTTTTTTAACCGATATCTCACCTTTTCAACAATCCATCATTTTATTTCTAAAGAATCCTGTAGTTGCACTACCTTGCCCTGTAAAACAAATCTTCTAAAAAATGTCCTTTGATCTCCATTTTTATAAAACATAATCCATAGCCCAATGGAAGCATAAGTGACACTCAGCCAATTTATTAAAAAATACAAACAAATTGATACTATTATTTCTAACTAGCCTAAAATCTGAAAATCCAAACAAATCTAAATCTTACAGAGAGATCCCTCTCTGAAACTGGCAGGGCTAGATACCAATTTCGAAGTGGTTGGTTAAGGTTACCTCTTGTAAATTTCTTCTGCCCTTTTTACAACCTATGGGAATTTACAGAGTGATAACAACATCTACATGGACGTGAAATTCATTATCCCAGCTTGGGAATATCATAATCGGTGTTGTTTTGAGATTCTCCTTGAGTGTCTCAAATTCTTTATCACATTATGGAGTCCATTGGAACGTTTCGACCTTTTTCAGTAGGTTTTTCATAGGTGGAGAAATGTTGGCATATCTTCTGATGAACCTGCTATAGTACGCTATGTGTCCAAGTGTGGAGGGAAAATTATTAGCACTCGTAGGTGGTGGCATATTCACAATGACCACAAATTTGGTTGGGTCTACCAATACTCCTTCTCGATAGAATATGTGGCCCAACAAATTCCCATGTGGTACACAAAAGATACACTTTCTGAAGTTCAATGGGATCTACAATTCTCTGCATCTGTCAAACATAAGTCGTAGAAGTGCTACATGTTCCTTGAGAAAGCTATATATCATCCAATCATCCATATAGACTTCTATAAACTTGTGAATGAACTCTCTAAAATTTGTTATTACAATCCTGGAAAAAACTGTAGGGGCGTTCTTTAAGCCAAATGGAATCATGTTGTATGTGGAAGATCCCCATTCTGTTATGAATGTGGTCTTCCTTTTGTCCTCTTCGACGATCCTGACTTGGTGGTACCTTGAAAATCCATTTGTGAATGAGTATGCTTCCTTCCCCACAACCTTCTCTAGCACCTCATCAGTAAAAGGTGTTGGGAAAGGGTCATGCACATAGGTAGAGTTAAGGCTTTATAGTCTACACATACTCTAATATCCTATTTGCCTTTGTTGATTTGAATAAATATTGGGATGACCCATTCTGCTTCTTCTACTGCAAAAATGAGTCATGCTTCCAACATCTTATATATCTCCTTCTTAACCTTCTCTTTTACTCTAGGTTTAAGACGATATGGTCTATGCCTCACAGTCTTGGATCCTGGTTTCAATTCGATTTTAATTTCTCCCATAACTCCTTTGATTCCCTTTAACTCTAAGAAAGTCTTCGGGAACAATTTCTCATATTCCCGCAGTAGACTTTGTATCTCTTGATTGGTTTTCTCATCCCAGTAGTCTCCCACCATAGATATATTGGGCTGCTCTATGGTCCCTATATTTATTTTGTGCAATTTTAATGGGTGATTGTAGGAGCTATCAGTCTGACTGGGTATGGTGTTCTGGATTTCTTTGTTCCCCTCTGTCTCTTTGATGGCTAGGTTTCTCAATTCCTCTAAGTCATCTAGGCTTTCTGAATCCCTACTAATCTGATAGAATTCTATAGGCTTCTTGGTTGAGGGAAGGTGAAGGTAAGTCTTAAGTTCCCGTCTTTGCTTGGCACATACCACTAGGTTTGATTTATGATTACTATCATCTATAAAAATAAATTATTTAATATTTTGCAGGACTACTTCAAGCTCAGGGTACTTACTTGTAAATGAGAATTCCTTGAAAAAATGAGCTTCTAGCATCTGCCAATCATTGTTCTATCTTCTGGTTTCCTCGTATATGAACCAAGATTTCTGGATTGGTCCTAGAGAGTGGGGAAATACCTGAACCCAAAATCGAGAAGGTATTTCCGTAGCTTTCCATCGTGTCACGCATTGTTCGATATGCGCTCTAGGATAATATTCTTCGCTAAATAGTTGTGCAACTTGGAGATCTGTCTGCATCTCTGATTCCATCTGCTCCTTGCTCTGAAACCTATACTTGATGGATTTACTCACATCGTCCCAGTCTCTGAGTAGGGATTTATGATTGGCCCACCATCTGGAAGGGGTGTCCTAAAAAGATACAGCTAGTACCGAGATTATTTTATCTTCTACTACCTTTTCTTCCATGCTAAGCAGAAAACTTTCTAGTTCTGAGATGCCATCGTATACTAGGTGTTCTCTAACTTTGGTCCCAACCCATCTGGTTACTTTGATAGTTGCACATATTCTTGAGAATATTTTGTACGAACCTTGTTGCCAACTATCAAAAGCTAATTATGAATCTTCATTTGCTGATTTTATGCTTCTCCAACTTACTGATCCATTAGCGATAAGACTTATATAGTCATCTCTTGTTCCTTCTATTACGGTGTACAACTAGTCCAAGTCTTCTCCCTCTATATTATTTTCTATTGGCTCTATATACCTGGGTCCTACGTATGGATCCAAAGGTTGAACTACCTTGATTCCATCAGCCTCAAAGGTCATGGTGTCTTTCTTTAATTCGATTATTGCATAGTTTTCATAGGCCCAATCAATGCCAAGTAATGTAGGGTAAGGTTCCTTATCTCCCATGATCTTAATGAATTTGAAGTCAGTGACTGTCTTTACTCCTGTAACGTCTATTTCCACATTCTCCAGTCTTCCTATGGGGAAGATACAATATTCGTTTTCCATTCTTAACTAAATTGGGGAATATGTCCACCTGGGTTTTCCTAAGGATTCCCAGGTCTTCTTAGGTAGAATGTTCACATCAAATCTCAGGTCCAACATGAAAACCTTAATCTCAAATTCATCTAACTGGGCTACTAGTATGAATTCTTTTCTAGATCATACTTTTCTTCTTTGCACTCTCTGAGTACTCTTCTCAGGAATATTTTCCCTTATTCTTGCTTCTAGGGTTTCTTCGTTCCCTAAAACTAGGTATAGTTCATTGTGCAACCTTTCTGTTAGTTGATCATTCCCAATAATGTCAGAGAATAATTGAAACCAAAGGTCAACTACATTTTGAGGTTGCTTAGGTTATCTCGGTATGAATACAAGGTTTCTGGGTGAAGGGGGTGAAGCAGGGACTTGCACCATCTTAGAATAAACAATAGGTTGTGGGGGTTTCTCTCGCATATCAAGGATAGGATTATTCTAAAGTAATTCTATGGAATCTTTAAAGAAAATATTATGTTTTAGAGGGTTGTACATGTCTTCTTTAGGTGTTTCTTTATGGATCTAAGGTAGAGTATCATCATTAGCTCATGTCTTCTCTCCTCCTCGAGTAATGATATTAAGGTTGGGAAATTGTCCCTTAATAACTCTCTTTATTTCTGAACTGATGAGGTTAGTTCCTCATTGTCATATCCCATCTTCCAATTGTTCAATTAATTCTGGGCAGTCTTCAGTTGTGCGCTCGTTGGTTCTGTAGTGAGAGAAACATGGTTGCCTTGGATGAGGATAGTCTCTATCCATGTGACGTTTCTCATCAAAATTATAACATCTACTTCTCCCTCTTCCCCCAGTTCTTTCACCTCTGAAATCTCCTCCGGATCTACCCCCTCGACCTCTTCCTAGTCCCTGAGGGTTTTCATTCACCCTGAATGATGTTGGGTCTAACCTGTCTGCAAGTGCATCCAATGCTCTACATTGATTGGTCATATGTGTGGTAGATGCACAAAACTTACAATGAACTATATTTGGTATTGTTGAATATTTCTTCATAATGGGGCATTGTCTTAGCCCATGCCCATGGATTCGAAAGATTTCACAATACTGGACCATTGGTGTTTCTTGGTTCCCTGGAAAAGCATGATAAGGGATGGGATTATGGAATGGTAAGTTCATAGACACTTTTGCAACTCCTCTCGTGGGTCCTGGTGGGGGTCCTATCAGATTCAGAGGAGGTCCCATTCCCCTCATTCATGAACATTCATTCACCATATGTCCTTCTGTATAACATCTGGTGCACCAGACCTAAGGTCATCCTGGTCTAGGTATCGTCATCTCTTGAATATTTTCTGTAAGTGTTGATATTTTCCCTTGTAGTGCCAAGTTCGCATATGTTGGGGATCTAGTCACTCTTAGGCTCCTAGGGTATCCAGCCATGGATTCAATCTTCATCGATTGTTCCAAGGCATCTGTTAAGGTGGCTATTCGCTACTGTGTTAGCGGAATCCAGATCAGAGGTAGCAACCCTTGAATGTACCATTCCCTTTGATGTTCCTCATGGATTAGATGTGCTAACCTCCCTATGGTATATTTAAACTTATGGTTGTATTCCCAGGAAGATTCACCTTCATGTTGCTGGATCTCATGCAGTTCAAATATATCCTGTTGTTCTGACTAGGGTAGTTTGAACTCTACTATGAACCTTGTCCATACTTGGCCAAGAGTGAACGCTTGACCTTTCATTCCTGGCACTCCTGGCTCAATTATATTCATGTACCACTTGAGAGCGTGACCTCTCAAGGTAGTCTGGAAATCGACCAACTTATTCTCATACGGAGTCCCTCTGGATCTCTATATTGTTTCACACAAGTGTTTCTCAACATGTTTGTCTTCCTTACTGCAAAATTCTTGGTATTGGGCAATCAAACCTCCCCCATGGCCAGCCATTGTTGATCTTGTTTCTCTTATCAAAATAAAACCTAACGTTCATGCTTGCGATCTACAAGGGGATCCCAATATCCTCCATGTTGTTATTGGATAAATCGGTGAATGCAGACACAAACTAATATCCCTAGGTCCACCTGGATCTAGAAAAAAATAAGACAGGACATGATTCTTTCCCTAAGTTGCTACCATTGAATTTACTACCAAAGAAGGAATGGATGACATACCTTTAGATATCACTTCCTTATATCTCTGTTGTCCCTACTTTTCTTCATTTCTCTTGTGAGATCAAACCTGTAATGACACAAACCAACCAAAGTGAAAGCAACAATTGTAGATTCAATGAAAACCTAAACATGTGATAAAGGAGTCATGTAATAAAACGCTAATGATTTTATGGGAAAGAAACATGTCACCATATCATATTAAGTAAAAGTGGAAGATACAACCAAATATCCTTAATTTCGCAAGTTCCCTTTCGGTGGTCCTTTGTTCTAACACACACATACACTTGCTCTGAATTTGTATGAATATGGTCCACAAAATCTTGATAGACAAATGGAGGCCTCAAGCATCAGTTGTAACAGGATCCTTCACATAGTATTCAACCTATTCTTTCAGCAATTCTTTTCTCAACCTTGCTTAACCTTTTTTATGAGAAACCCATCATTATATAGGAGAAGGTAAAGTGGTTGAAAGGATGAGGATGATCCCACCAAATCAGAGAAGCCAGTAGGATCACAACCATACGAACTCCACCTCACATTCTAGAATATTCTCCTTCTAGAAACTTCATGAACTTCTTCCTTTCCTAATCTTCAAACATCGCCGCACCCTTCCTATATAGTAGCCTGCAAAAACCCCGCGATCTAGGCATAGAGTAGCATGCAGAAATCAAGGATTTATGCACTATGTACCACTGTCATCCTGCGATGTCATTCTAAAAATATGTCTTGTAGGGGAATAACTCAGTCATTTTCCTCATGTAAAAGATTGTTTTGAAACCCTGAACACATGCTTGTATAGTCATCATAAGGGTGACTAAAATAATGTGTAACATTATGCCCCCCAAATCATGAGAATGGAACTCATGACAGCCGAAATACTTTGTAAAATGTGTGTGTGTGTTGGAAACAAGAAGCACACCAATCGGGAACCTGCAAATAGTCAAGCATCTGCACAATATTATACCATTTCTTAGGTAGGTATTCCCATACTCATACTACAAATTATTTTATTCATAAATTTCATTCATGGCCACCAATTATACACCGTGGCTCCATGTCATCAACATGATACATAGCCACCAATATTACAATGTGGATCTATGTGTTAACAAACTTGAAATTAGGACATAGCCATGGGACATACAAAGTGGATCTATGTGTCAATACAAATCGTAAATGTGCCATCGCAACCTAAACCAAGGTGTTGATATCTAGGGTATTCAATCCCATCGTCCATAAGTACAAATCTAACCATGCGATTACAGGTGCTGAAGTCGAACATGGTAGAAACCACTTGATTACCGGTCATTGATGAAAATTGTTAACAAGTGAGAGGGAAATCACCATTAATGTCAATGAATCCCAAGGTACCTTAGTACAATCCAAAGAATGTGAATAAACGAGATGAAGTCTAACACTTGAGGGAATATTCCGATCAGGGACCAATGATGTGAATCCACTGTCGAAAGCGAAGAAACCTGCCATTGAGGCATGCAGGCTCTAAGGTACCAAATTATTTCTATGTCTTGTTCTTAGATGAGAGTTGAAGTCAACAGGAAAAGACTCGTCACAGGAGGGCCTTGATGTATCCCCCATCAATGACACAAAATAAGTAACATATTTAGAGTAGATCAAAGTGTGAAAATGATTTGAAACTGACACAGGGAAGGCCGACATGGTAGGAATTGACAATTGCAGATGGTCGAATCGATAGAGGGATTGTTTGGACTTCTCTTGAACATATGAATGACACGACAATAGTCTTGGCAGCATTGACTCAAAGAAGAACCAATATATGAACTTGTAGAAGGAGAGATGAGAGACAAATGGATTTCCCAACCTGGATTCAAATGATAAAGGGGGGTGTCATGTTCAAGAGTGACTAGTACTGCCACTAACAAAGATACAAGGACACATTTCTTCCCCAAATTTTCCCCCACCATTTCTGGAAAGTACCTATTTATTTTTACGCAAGCTTGAGGAGGATAACATATGCTTGTTTATGTAAGCTCATGCTTCAAACAAGTCCCTCAGAGTATATTTAACAAACCCTAAGAAGGAGTGGTTTGATCCCATGTGGGTCTTTTGATGTTTGTTTAACAAGTCCAAATATAGAAAAGTCAAGGGTTTTTCATGTTTATAGAGTCTGAAAAACACTTAAAAGAGAACTTTCTTAGTTCATTTTTCGTAAAATAGTTCGATGGGACCGAAAAAAATGATAAACTATCACCCATCAAATGTTTTCTTCAAATACTTTTACAAGCGTGAAAAGAACAAGGTCGCTCGACAATCCTTTTGTTTTTTATGGAGTGTGAAAAGAGCTTAAAGGATACTCCATGGGTTTTTCTTTTCGTCTTTCCATGACGAGTACGAAAAAATGACAAAAGTATACTCAGTTACATTCTCATTGATTTTCGAGCACGAGAACGAACAAATATTAGGCTCAAGGTTTTTCTGAAAAACCCTAAAAAGTACTGGTATATGTAACGAACAGAAAATTGAATCAAGAAAAAACATCCATGTTGCATTGTTCAAGACTTTATTCTTTCCACCTGTGAAAAAAAAAATACTCACGGGACCATTAAACCTTTAATTTATGATAAAATGCATTAAAATAATATAAAATATTATAAGAAAAATCAAAAAGTAAAATAAATAGGGATAAAACCTCTTATTGCTATTTCATTTGCATTTCATTCAAAACTTGTCTAGAAACCCTATTTTTACCTCATATTTTGGTTGTCGATTGCAAGAAGAATAGGCGACCATTCAACAAACTCTCTTCATCAACACAATAATCTCCTCATCCTCTTCTTTTTCAATGGATTGAAATTCATTTATTTTGGTTAAAAGGTAGTTTTTGGATGAGTTTTTGGGTTGGTAGTCACGCACTAGGGCCGCAGAAGGTGACTAGTATTGGGACCTACGGAAATCAATGATTTATGTAGGTTCCCTATGGCTCACCTGTGGAAACCCTGCACTGTACTAAAACTTCATTTGTGGTGGCCGAAAACCCAAAATTAAATGCATGTGTTTTCCCAAAAAAGAATTTCAAAAGCAACGATTGAAGGTGATAATCCCCCTTTCTCATCTCCATGCAGGTATTTGATTACCAAAATGTTGGAGTGGAGAGAACGAGAACATGAGGATGATGACTTCATGGCCTTGAATGATCTAGGCACCGTCAATTCCATTCGACAGTGTGAGATGTTATTTTTTTTTAAATCCAGGGCATGAGAGCCCAACTAAGGTTACTAGAATACCTGGTCCACAAGTGGGATGTAGACCAACAGGTGTTTCATGTGCGTTTCCATGTTCTTTCCTTGGATATTTACTTTTTGATGGGGTTATCCCATCATGGAGAACATGTGACGTTAGAAGGAGGTCGAGGTGGCAGTCTGCCGATGAGAAAATACATCCGTCGGTACTGTGAACCCGAGGCTGAAATACGCAAAGGTAAGGTAGCCATCAGAGGTGTTCAAGATTTAACTCTCTAGACCATCCTTTTAACAATTGCATGTATGGTGGGAATTGAATATCCTCACATGGCCCTCCAAAGTTGTTATAACCCTAAATTGAACCTGACATGCATACCTAGCATCATGCCATCTAACTTTCTAGCTTTACCAAGCCATTATATGAACAACTCTTCTAAAAACCATCATTTTGAAGGTGTATGCGCCCTGCACCATTACTGTCCATGTACACATGCTTGCTAAGCCACTACAGCCCGTGTACACTCACAGAATATCCTGAAATCTAGAAATTTGCATAGGATACTAGTTTCTAGGTCGTTAATTAACCATTTGACTGCCCATATCTAGTCACCCCAATTGTTACTATCCCTTTCGGCCTATAAAAGAAGGGGTTGGGGTCCCATTGCAAGAGGAAGCACGAGAGCAAAGAAACTCTGCCCATTTTATCAATCCCCCTTTTCCCCAATTGTAAATCCCTTTCCATTTCCCTAAGAGAGAACTGAAGAGGAGAAGAAGACATGGAAGCAGTTGGTGCGTGGTTAAGAGGAGCCCAGGACCAAGTTCAAGGAGCAGTGTTGGTCTCATGTTGTAAGGATCTTTTATGAGATTAATATAAAGAAGTACTTTTTTTGTCTTGCCAAATGACATCTTCAACTTATATGATTTTTTTACATTTCTTGTTTATGATGTCTAAGCCCAACCAAGAAACAACCAAGGGAAAAGGGATCGACACTGGACGCGTAGTTTAAGGTAGGCCTATCGGATCCCTCTCTCTTGTCTTTAATGTAAACAAATCATATAAGTTCAAGACATCATTTGGTGGGACAGAAAAAGTACTTCTTTATATTAATCTCACAAAAGTCGCTTACAACATGAGACCGACACTACTCCTTGAACTTCGTCCTAGGCTACTCTTCACCATGCACTAACTACTTCCATGTCTTCTTCTCCTCTTCAGTTCTCTCTTAGGGAAATGGTAAGGGATTTAAAATTGGGGCAAAGGGGGATTGATAAAATGGGCAGAGTTTCTTTTCTCTCGTGCTTCCTCTTGCAATGGGAACCGAACCCCTTCTTTTATAGGCCAAAAGGGATAGTAACGGTTGGGGTGATTGGATATGGGCATTAAAATAGTTAATTAATGGCCCATAAACCAATATCCTATGCAAATTTCCACATTTCATGATATTTAGTGAGTTTACGTGGGTTGTAGTGGCTCAGTAAGTGTGTGTACGTGGGTAGTAATTGTGTAGGGTGCGTACACCTTCAAAATGATGGTTTTTAGAAGAGTTGTTCAAATAATGGCTTGGTAAATCTAACAAGTTATATGGCTTGATGCCAGGTATGCATGTCAGGTGCAATTTAGGGTTATAACAAAATTTATTTTCAGTATGTCATGGAATGCACAGAACCTCATGTGTTCAACTGGTGCGATGGTCTTCTTCGCAGTATGAAGACACAGTTAACCAAAAGAAAGAATGGGGACCTGAATCAATTTAGGTATGGATCTATTTTGGTGTCTTTCTTTCTAGAAAGTGTCCCTCATTTATGTCTACAGGTGGAGTGGGGTATACCAGCACCACGAGATCCGCGGATGAAGCGGTGGTGCGATCTCATGGCTCGGCATGTAGCGGGCCCCATTATCAAATACAATGATGCATTCTTTGAATGGTTGAGACCTCAGATATATTTATGATAGACTATCATGCATATGTCAGTTTGGACTTTCAAGTTGACCCCAATTTGGTTCTACCTAAGGGATTTCAGTGGGGGGACCTAGGTAAGAAAAACATTTTGTTTTTATGGTGTTTTGGTGAATTTTTTGAATATAAGATGTTTTTTTATATATGCTCTCTATCCAATGAATAATCAAAAAAATTGACCATGCAGATGTAGGGACACACCGACCTCTGAGTACATCCCCCATTCAGAGACGAGGGGAAGAAGTTGTAGTAGCAGGATGGGGTGTTGACGACTATGAGGCAGTCGAGCATAATCTAGAGGGTTTGACAATAAACATCCCAGACATCCTGATCAACGATATTCTGAGGCGTTATCAGCACCACACCATAAGTGTGTCTGGTTCACTCAGCCAACTACTTCATAGGATAGCACAAGAAGTAGTATGATACCATGAGATCATCCATGATGCTATTTTGTAGAAGCCATGGGCTTCATATTTTTACATTTTGGACTTTGGACGGAAAACACCTTTTTGTAAAACATTTTGGTCATTATATATATACATGAGGCTTCTACTAGCTAACTTTTCTTTATATACAACATGTTATGTGTGATTGGATTTATAAATGTCTCAAATGTATTTCTAACACATAATTAGCTAATGCATCGGTTAAAGTATTTAGACATCTAAAAATTTGTTGATACTCAATATAATCAAAATAACGTTTGAAGAGGCAAATTCGTAAATATACCCGTAACAAAGTAGGGCTTCAGATAGTATAGATATTACTTAACTGTAGCACTACTAGATGTGAATCAATTCATATAACAAGTTTTTGAATCCCAAGTGAAATAGAATCAGTCAACAATTCAATGACTATGCTATATTCTACAATATTATTGGTTGCAGGACTGAGGAAAACACCTTGCAGACTGATAAGTTCATTCGTGGGTGTGTAGATTTCCTAAGCAGAAAAATATGGGTTCTGAGTACTACGACTAGCACCATCGACGAAGACAATATAGGGAAGTGAAGATACCTACATCTGGAGACCAAGCACAATGCAAGGTAAGAAGTTGGGGGTTGAAACCAAATAACGAAAAGAACACAAAAGTAGCACACAAGAGTATGATACCGTAAAAAATACAAGCACTCATGGAAAGATGATCTAAGCATAGTACTTCTTCAAGTAAATCCCATTTTTGGGTTCAGTCAAAGGAATGCCATCATAATCCACTAACTCGTAATCTCCCTTCTCCAACACTCGTTTGACAATATAAGGGTCGTGCCACATAGCCTCAAATTTTCCGGCTCCTAGTAAATCATGATCTTGTTCATAGAGGAGAACTAGATAACCTTCGGAGAAAACATGTAGCTTGGCATGCTTTTTGTATTGGGATTTTACATGTTTCTTCTGGGTTTCAATAACTAGGGTGGCATCATGACAGGTTTCATCTAATCGCATCAGATACAATAGACGTTCTTCCTCGGTAGAGGTGTTGGGGAGAATTTCGATGGATAGCTTCAACAATGGTATCTCACATTCAATTGGCAGAACAAATTTGATACCATACACCAATTGAAAAGGCATAAATCCTGTGGCTGACTTCACAGATGTCTGATAGGCCCATAATGCTGAAAATAACATCATGTGCCAACTTGTCTTGTGAATTCCTATTATCTGTCAAATCATAGTGATAAGAACATTGTTTATCGCTTCAAATTAGCCATTGGCCTGTGGATAGTAGGGGGTTGAGTTTTCATGTTCAAGACCCAACTTTTCGATAATATTGGGCATCATGAAATTCCAAAAATGAATACCGTGATCAGTGACGAGAACTTGTGGGATTCCAAATCATGTGATGATATGATTGAATATGAATAGGGCTACAATGTTTCCAGTATTATCGAATGTAGTCTTCGCATCAACCCATTTTGTGAAATAATCCATGGCTACGGTGATGTATCCATGCCCCCTGGTTGAGTGAGGGTTACATGTCATGTAATCAATGCCCCATTTTGTGAAAGGTCCAATGGAAACTACATGGTGTAAAGGAGCAGGATGATATCATATCTTATTGTTGTATGTTTGGCAAGCATGGGATTTTTGGATGGAAATAATAGAATCTTTGAATAAAGAAGGCCAAAAATACCCTTCTTGTAAGATCTTTTGGGCAGTAGCATACCCAGACATGTGACCACCACATGCTCCAGAATGACATTCATTCAATGATTTCTCATCCTCATCATAGGTGATACATTGTCGAAAAATGGAGTCAACCCCACGACGATAAAGAGTGTCACCGAGGATAATATATTGATGGGCTTGGTAACGTATATGACGATGGTCAATGCTAGACAGATCGGGCTAGAAATTCTAAGTCTCGATTTAAATAATGATATCTCCATACCAAAGGTCATCGGAACTGATCAGAAAAAGGGATTCATCAGGTAAGGAATCCTCTGCTACATTTTTTTGTCTTTGTGCAGGGAAGGTCACATATCAGTTCAAAAAACACCAAGGATTTCTTAGACTTAGCGCATTCAAACTCTAATTCAAAATCCTAGAGAAGCACTATCCATTTGGAGTATTTTCCCCCTAGGGTTGCAATCATAATGGGTTTCATGTAAGAATGTGTTGCATAGGGTTGCAATCAGAAATTATAGTGGCCTTGTGTAATAGGATATAGTGACGGAAACGTTGGACAACTTGAACAACTTCCAAGGCCAGTTTTTCAACATGTAAGTATTTGGCTTCGGTAGTCATGAGACTCCAACTCAAATAATAAATGACATGTTCATCACGTAAATCATCTTCTTGGATTAGAACCATGGAAATGGTAGATTCTGAAGTAGCGAGATAAAGGAAATAATATCGACTATAATCGGGTGGGAAAAGTAGTGGGGTATGGGTTAAAGTCAGTTTCAAAGCTTTGAAGGCTTTGTTGGCAGTGGTGTCGCATATGAATTCATAACCTTTCTTCAGTAGTTGATTAAATACGATCATTAACTCAGCATAGTTTGGGATGAAATGACGTAAAAAGTTTGCCTTCCCTTGCAAACTTTGAAGATGGCAGAGTGAGGAAGGAGGAGGGAGATTGAGAATCGCCTCGACCTTCAAAGGATCTACCATGATCCCCTGACATGATACAATAAATCCCAAAAGTATGTCGGACTCCACATAGAAGACACATTTGTGTGGGTTTAAGCATATACTATAGAACCGACAACGAAGGAAAATGGCTTAGAGGCTTGTCGGATGGTCACTACGATGCATGGAATGCGCTGGCAAGTCATCTAAATATGGTTGTACAATGTGCTTGATATCATGAAAAGCGTAAGACATGGCACGTTGAAAAGTCACACCGATGTTCTTTAAACAGAAGGGTAGTTTCTGGTAGGAAAAGGTGCCCCAAGGACAAATCAAAGTGGTTTTGTGTTGATCCACGAGCAAGATGTTGATTTGATTATATCTGGAGAAACCATCCATTAAAGAGAAGATTTCACTCCTGGCACAATCATCGACAATTTGGTCAATGAAGGGGGTGGGAAATTTATCCTTAGGAAAATATTTGTTGATATCCCTATAATCAACGCAGACATGGATCGTACCTTGTTTCTTGTTATCTAGAACTAGATTGGATACCCAATCAATTAAATCCACATGATCAATAAAGACACCTTTAAGAAGTTTTTCATCCTTAATCTTGATAGCAACTGCTTTACGAGGGTGGACCAAGTAAAGTCTCTGTCGGATGGGTTTAACACTTAGGTAAGTCTTAATTTTGTGTACAACAATATCGGGGTCAATCCCCAACATCTCTTCATATCTCCATGCGAAGATGTCATGAAACTCTTGAAAGAGGGACTTATAAATGACAACCTCATCGATGGAACATGAAGCTCCGATGTGAACATTTTCAACAACTCCAGGTTTAATGTATATGTCGAGGGGGATGTTGGGTGAAATGTTACTCAATTTCCCTTCATATAACACATCATGTGTGGACTCGGGAACAGAAGAAACAACAACAACAGTCGACAGAGTCGAGATCCGTTGGTAACTCTCTAAGGTGTGTTGCTCCAGGAAGAGGATTGAACGATGATGCCCATCATCCCATGGGGTGTATTCCATGGACATAACTGACATGGTCACCTTGTACATAGGAAAAATAACATGGAATGGATTAGGAGATGAATCACCAAGAGACAAAGTATAAGGGTTTGTAGATTGAATGGCTTGATAGGAAGATTCAACCGAACGTAAAGGCATCTGGTCACCATAGCGAAGATAATCACCAGGTTTGAGTACTATCAATGGGTCAAAAGATGTGGGGGTTTCACGAATAGACATGGAAATCATGTTGATCAAGGTGACCAAACGAGGTGGAAACTTGGGTGGTGGGATTGGAAAAGTACCCATCAATGTTTAGTCTTTTAATTGACCCACACCGACATTCTCATACCCAGGGGGTGTCTTTGAAATGAAGGGTATGTTTTTAGTACGAGCATGCTATAGTGGGAAAACCCCTCTATGGCTACACCAAGGTTCTAAAGCGCGGGAAGAGATAACCTTCTAAAGTCTCCTATTATTTATCAACTATCCCATCATTACCCCACAATCATACATAAAAGACAAAGTATAAGGATCCGGTAGGCATACCTTTACCTCTGCATCCGGTGTCGAACCCTTTGCGCTTGGTTCTTTCTCGACTGCAAGTATCCTCCCAAGGCTGACATGCATTCACTAAAAGACAAAAAATAAACTACAAGCATGCATTCTACATATGGATTAGAGTGTTAAACAACATAACCAAGAAATGTAAAAAAATCATAAATATTTAAGACATCATTTGGCGGGACGGAAAAAGTACTTCTTTATATTAATCTCACAAAATTCGTTTACAACATGAGACCGACACTACTCCTCGAACTCGGTCCAGGGATCCTCTTCACCATGCACCAAATGATCCCACATATTATTCTCCTCTTAAATTCTCTCTAGGGAAATGGAAAGGATTTGCAAAGGAGGAAGAAGTAATTCTGGCTCAAACTCACAATGTGGTTAAAAAATATTGGAGCAAAGGGGGAATATTGAAATGGGAAGAGTTTCTATGCTCTCATGCTTCCTTTTGGAATGGGGCCCCAACACCTTCTTTTATAGGCCAAAAGATATAGTAACGGTTGGGGTGACTGGCTATGGGTGGTCAACTGATTAAGTAACGACCCGGAAACCCATATCCCTTTTCAATTTTTTGTGAGTGTACGCGAGTTTTAGTGGTGTAGAAAGTGTGTGTACGTGGGTAGTAGTGGTGTAGGGTGCATACACCTTCAAAACAATGGTTTTTTAGAAGAGTTGTTTAGTGATGTCTTGGAAAAGATAGCAATTAAGGTGGCCTAATGTTAGGTATGCATGTCTTGTGTACTTTAGGGTTATAACAGATTCCCCCTAATGTGTGAGATCAGTATAGCATCTGATGGCCGAAATACATTACAAATATTCACCAATGTATGAAGTGCATGAGCCGAGGGACTAGAGTTCAGGAGGTTCCATCTGCAAAATAACAATTTGTCTCACCAAGACGGGCATACCCATGCTCAGGATGAAATAAAATCATGGTTTCGAATAAAATACATTACGATCCATTTCATATAACTATATAAAGTGTAGTCGCAAGAAGTACACAATGGATCTGCATCTCAAAATCAAAAGATATACATGTATAGTATCCATCTTAAGGAATCCAATGAGGCTTTATGGTTGGAGATGAGGTCTTCATAGCTCAAGAAACAACTTCAAAATATTCAAAACTCAGGTAGGAGTGTAATATTAGTGTATGACTTCACTACCCAGAGGTATTCGACGGCTTGTCGAGAATAGTCAAGAGGATCTCGGTGATTAGGCAGAGAACTTCATTGATTTTGAGCAATAACTTTATTGGTTATTTGGGGTGGCCAGGCATGAGGAAAAGAGACAAACTATAGAAGGGATGACTCAAGTTTTATTAAAACTTCCCTTGGACGAAATCACGACAAAAGATGAGACTCAGGAAACATGGCATTGACATAAGTTTACGATGCAGGAGGCAACACGAACTTTCCATATGTTTGGAAAGGTAACCAAATGGAGGAGGACACAACTGTATGTAGCGAGAACATCTTCCTAAGGTCATATTGAATCCTAGGTCTTGGAGAACAAACAGAAGGATGTGCTTTTTCCAAGGGTGACTCATTGTACTGTCAACAAAAATAAAATACTTTTCCCTTCCTCTTTTTGGGGTATATTTTATTTTTTTTATCTTTTTCAATAATTTTGGAAAGCTTGAAAAAGAATAAAAGAATGCTACGTTACAAAGGAGGAATGAGTGTCGCAAACATACTAGCTTCAAGTACAAGGAACACATTGATGCTCAGAGCAAGGGGACATATGTAGGAAAAGGACACTTAGGAAAAATCCTCCATGGGTCAAGGTGTTAAGACATAGAGGCAAAGTGCTACAAGGCTTGCGTATAAGGCATGCTTCAGATGGTTCAGTTGAGAGAAACATGGAACTGGCATTAGGCCAAAGACGCGGGGATGAAAATGCGATTAATAAGACACAATGATAACATACTTCGATGTAATTTTAATGAGTCCATAGAAGGTAAGCTAGATGGTTTTTCATTTTTAGAGAGTATGAAAAAGCGTAAAAGGAGACTCTACTGTGGTACCTTTTTAGAAGGTAGTCTGGTCGTCTCGAAAAAGGGGTAAACTAGCACCGAAAAAATTTCTATTCAAAATCATTTTAATGAGTGTGACAAAGAGAAGATCACTCGGTGATATTTTCATATTTAAGGATTTTGAAAAGAGCTTAACTATGGAATCCTTAAGGGGTGTTCTTCTTGACCAATTTAACGAGTGTGAAGAGACAAGTTCACTCGACAATCTTTTCAATTTTAGGGATTTTGAAAAGATCTTAACTATGGACTCCGTGGGGGTTCCTTTCTCGTAGATTTAGTCCCTCGGGCCTGAAAAAGGGTTAAATCTATACCTGAGAATACTCTTCTAGAGAATTTTTGTTCGTATAGTTGACCATCTAGAACGAAAAGGGGCAAATTAGGACCAAATAGACGTGCCTTCAAATTTTAGTTTGGCGAGTGTGAAGGGAAACAAGATCACTCGTCAATATTTTCATGTTTAGAGGGTCTGAAAAGGGCTTAAAAGAAGACCCATGTTTTCTGGGAGTCCTGAGGGTCAGGTCAAAATAAATAATGAATCATGCAAGTGAGGCTCAAACTCGTAATCAAGAACAACTAAAAGGGACTCCCAAGACTGTAATCATTAACGAAGGCATGGACACCAAAAATGCAACAAGGATCTACCTAGGGCATCCATGTGAAGGTAGTCTCTACTACTAAATTACGACACTTCTAGAGGAGTGAGGGTTTCGTGTCGTAATTCAGTGGGATTGATCCTATGGAAAAGAGAAAAATATAACGAGCTGAAACAAGTGGAGGTGGAATCCTATCTTACATGCACAAAGTTGGAAAAATGATTTTTTACCAAAAGACCTTTAAAAATGACCCAACTCTCAAAAAGTTTCCAAATACCCAAAGTAAAATGTATCATAACATCCCTGAAGAAACTAAAGAACCATACTAAAATCTTTTCAAGCTAGAAAAAAAATGACAAAAGGGTCCAAGAAAATGACAAAAAGGGGCCAAAAAGTCTATAAATAGAAGCTCGCAGCTCATTATCACCATTGTAATTTGAGAATTGACAAAAAAGTAAAAAACACCCCTTTTTCAAAATATTTTATTACAAGATCTTCAGTGGACGAAACAAACTTCTGCTTGGACCATGTAACTACAAACTAACCCCTCTTGCATTTCCATTCTTCCATTTTGCATTTTTTTTTTTTTGGGGGGGGGGCATTGACCTTTAAAGAGGTTAGCCATGTGTGTACGTGGGTTGTCCAAGCACAGTCCATGTGTGCACATAGGAAGAAGATAATTTTCCCGTGTACACATGCGAGTGTCACCAAAACAGCCTGTGTACACCCTCAAATGAGTGGAAAAAAAAAAAAACAAGAGTTAACTCACCATAAATTTGTCATTTTGTAGGATGTATGTTCATTGGAGAGAGAGGGAGCCTAAGAACATTGATTGTTTGGTCTCAGAAGACCCTGTTTCTATCATTGGTTTATCATAATGTGGTTTGTTAAAATTCTTCCAATGTCCACTTATGAGGGAACAACCCAGGTTGCTGAATGCTTTGATAGATTATTGGCATCCTAACGCAGAGGAATTTATTCTCGAGGGGAAATTGTTGATTCCAACGATGAAAGACATTTACTTCTTAACTGGTCTCTCAAGGAGAGGGAATCCAGTCAACCTGTGTAATTTTCCACCTGAGCCTCACAACATTGAGGAGTTTATTGGACTCCATTGGGAGGTTGGTACTGAGAAAGTAGGTTCGCAGGTGCGCATACATAAGATCAATAACCTATCACTAAAAGTGATAGTTATTCTCATTGGGAGGATTACTGGATCTATGGCTTTACATAAGGCCTCCCGAGCGCACATGCATTGTGCGATGCAGTTCTTAAATGCACGGATTTTCGACTGGAGCACAACCATGCTAGATTGCATGAAGAGACAACTAACATAGTGTCAAATACAGGAACACCCAAACTTCAGGTTTGGGAATGTTTTATGTTCCTTTTTCTTCGAGAGGCTACCTAGTCTCACTCCTCGAGAGATTATATGAGGGCACGAGGCCTCTCTCCCAGCTCTATGCATATGGGTGGAGTTGTTTCCGCGACAGGGGGGAGGGAGGACCATCGAGGCCTTCGATTATAATTGTTTTTACGGGTGGTCTTGATAGATTCTAGATATAGAGGAATACCCCTATGTTGGGATCAACGTTTCTAGAGATCTTGACATGCCTGTACCTCCCGAAGCGGAGCAAGGAGAGCTAGGTATGTTTGTTTTTCAAAGTTATTTAATTTTTATTTCTTTTTATATATATCATTTTTATGTGTACCAAAGTATATGAAAACTATGTATATTTTATGTACAGATGTGGGACTAGTGCACCCAACAGACTTCTTGAGGACTAGACAATGTCCTCGGCCAGAGGCAGGACCAGCCGCAGCCGCCAGACCAGCAGGAGTAGCAGAGGGGCCTCCAGCTAGAGAGGCTAAGAGAGTATTGAGATGGGTGGAGTGGAACCTCACCGCTCTCACTCGTACAATCCCTATGGCGGAGATCAAGGATCTCCAATGTCGATGGAACCTCATGTAATTGGGGTGCCACGAACCTGGATCCAATGCTTTCGATGTTTGGTGAATGATATTGTTCACTATGGCAGGGCCAACAGGCCCCACACTTAGCTAGGTTAGACTACTTACGTGCCGAGAGCACCTTTTGTATATTTTTAAGGGCATAATCCCCATGACTCTTACTGGACATATTTTTGAGGCGCTTGCACCCACCCATGTACTCTGATATTTTTTATATATATATGCATATTTACATATTTTTACGTCTTATGGATTAAATCTATTTTACAAATGTATTTACATGTGCATGTATGTGCTTTTCCTTACATGTGTGCAATATGCCAATCTAATACATGATTATCTAGAGTATCTTTGATTTGATTCAGTCTCCTAGGAACATGGATATATGTAATGTAATCAAAGCTTCATTCTAAGAGATGTACCCTAAGGAACCGTCAGTGTAGAGTAGGATCATAAACTTGGTAAACCCCATTTAACTGGGAGACAACAAGCTGAGCGTCTAAGTAGAACCGAAGGTGAGAGATACCATGTGTTAGCGATATTTCTTGCTAAGGGGTTAAATTGCAAAGGAATGGGTCAGAACCCACTAATCCTAAGTTTTGGTCGCACCTCTCTGACAGCTCAGATTAGCGCGCCCCGATCAACGGCAATGAAAGCAATTCTGGACCCCCCCCCGCCTTTCTACCTTTAAGCGGAGGGGGGGGGTCCGGAATCGTGGATGCAGTTTTCCGACGGCCACGATCGAGGAGCCTTGATCAACGGCTCAAGCACGGCCCCGACCTTCTCAACTGCCTTGTCTTTAACCCATGTGGGCCATATTTTTGTCATGACATCTCCCTATCCGCCTTTCCCTTACCGCCATGCGTCACCATTCACCCCTCTCTCACGCTTCCAGTTGGCCCTTCCCTCGTCTCATCATCCATTTATCACCCGCCACGTATCCTTTTCCCTTCATGTCAGCCTTTCACTGCATTAAACTTGCCACGTCTATTCTCCCACTGTCTCTGCGTATATCCCTTATGACTTATGTCATCCCCCCACCACCTCTCTCACCTCTCATTGTTATTTTCTTTGTCCTTGCGATTGGGGCCCCATCATTCCATAGCTATACCTCACTTCCCACGTTGGCCTCCATACCCATCCTTCAAACCCTTCAGTTATTCCAGGTGGCAGTGCGAGAAGTCTTCCATATCCCAAAATGTTGAGTTGGCCAGGTCGTCTTCAATCCCAAGAAGCAGTTATTGAAGCAGTTGGTGGTGGTTAGACATCGTCTCCGCCATAATGGGTAGTCCTACATTGAATTAAAGACACGTCGATTCGCCGAATAAACTGTCAGGGGATCGATTGCGTCTGCCATAGGTTGCACGACCATTCAAAGATTGCAGCTCCGTGTTGTCAGAAGCCATGCAGACGCAAAGATTTCAATGCTACGTCTTGATTTTGTTGTTGTTGTTGGTTTGAGTATATGTAGGCATTTTCGCCACTTTTGTATCTATCGATGGTTGAGCTGAGCTCCTGGTTGTAAATCTTTAATGAAGAATTGATACTCTGGTTATGTATGCACTCTTGAGACTTCTTGCCTGATGAATGCCAGTCTCTTTTACATCTTTGTTCCACTGTTTTATAATTGCTTGGAATTGGAGGATCCAGTCGAGCTATACCTGTTATAGGATGATGTTGGTAGGATCACTGTAGCAGTTATAATATTTCTAACCAGTTCTTGTGATTGTGCCTATCACTGAGTGACTTGGAATTGGATGATCCAGTCGAGTCCTCCTCAGCTTCTTGAGACCCTGAACCAAGAGGATCTTGTATTTAGTGTCTTTCTTCTGCAAATATCCGTAAGCCTGTTTCCCAAAGTTGTTTGTCCATTTTCCTCACTAAGTCTTCCACCTACTCACCCTTTTATCAACCCACTGGTTGAAGTTGGATCAAGACCTCCTTTGTCACCTTATGTACCAGACTTAGTCCCCGAGTTAGATTGATATCTCCTCGAGTTTTCCTCCATTTGATCACCTCTTTAAAACAAATCATGACATTAAACTGATGGGCGTTGGGCTCTGCTCCTACAAGCAATCCAGGAGTGACTTCCGTCGCCAACATTTCTGGCACCGTTGCCGGGGACGAAGTTGAATATTTTCCCTGGGATTGAACGACAAAGATAAACTGATTCTGAAGGTGCATCAGATATCAGAAATTGAAGATTGCTACTGTGCACCTGGCGACTCCATTGTGACGACTCCGCTGAGGAGAACCTGCACTATCAACTGTGGCTTCGAGAGGCAGACACACGAGGTCTAACCCACACTTGCCTTTAGCTACACCAGAAGCTGATGCGGAAGCAGTACGAAGAAAGGGAAAGAGAGCTGTAAAAGAAGTTTTCGTCGATGAAACAGGTAATACGCCCTCCCCTTCTGTGAAAACTACATTTTCTTATTCACAACTTCCTAGTCGTCCTTCTTCCGAAGTCCCTCGTTCTCTAAATTTTGGGAGTGTTCCTGCTGAGTTTTCTCCTCCCAATCTAGGATCAGAAAGAGAAATCCTTGTCACTCCCCCCTCCCTAGAGGTATTGCCTTATCACAGACCTCTAACTTCTGAAGGTTTTACCACCCCTTCTTTTGTTACTTCTGCACAGAGAGAAGTATCTGCACACTCAGGTCCTTTGGCTTTCTCTCTATTTTCTCCGTTGTCACCTCCAAGAATCTTTGTTCCCACATCGCCCGTTCATACTCCTTCTCCTCTGAGTTCTCCCCTACCTAATATCCCTATGGCTGGTGTTAATCCCCCTCCGAATAGAATGGATGCCATAGTGGCTGCCAGATATGCTCCTTTGATTCTACCCCAACCTCTGAACCCTCTCCCTGCTAGAGACTATTTGAAATACATGCCCAAGTTCAGTGGGGAGGGAGATGTAACTGCTGAAGAGCACCTAGCTTCCTTTTACAGCTATGCAGACAACTTGAATATCGAGAGTGAAGATGTCTAGATGAGAGTCTTTGTCCAGAGCCTTGATGGGGAGGTGAGGAAATGGTTCCGGGGACTGGCCCCTGGATCTATTGCTGGCATTGAAGCCTTGGATAATGTCTTCCTGAGGCAGTGGGGAGACAGAAAAGATTATATGTATTATATGATAGAGTTTGGGTCTCTGAGGAAGATGCAAGGAGAGTTTGTCTCAGACTTCTCCAAAATATTTAATAGGATGTATAACAAGATTCCTGCAGAGATTAAACCCTCAGAGGCCTCTGCTCAAATTTCCTATGCCGACGCATTTGACCCTGATTTTTGTCTCGTGTTAAGGGAAAGAAGAGCCACCCCTTTGGCTCAGATGCAAGATGCATCTGTAGAGGTGGAATCCAACATACTGGCAGCTGACAGACTGAGAAGCCAGGCCGACACAGACAGAAGAAAGGACAAGTCGGAAGCCTCAACTTCCGACACATCACTACCTCACTCTCAGGTAAATGAGCTAACCCGAGTTATGAACCTCCTTAAGGAAGAGGTGGAGAGATTGAAGGTATAAAGGAAACAAATGTATAAGGGCCCTCAGACCACTGAGAATAGAGGAGGTTTTAGAAGAACAAATAATTTTGCTCCTCCAACCATACACAGAGAGAAGGAAAGAGACAGAGATGACCAAAAAATTCAGGCTCCCTTCCAGAACAATTTTGTGGCTTATGAAGAACAAGGGGAAGCAGATGAGCCTGAGCCAAAAATACAGAGTGTAGAAGTCACTCCCCCTTTCCCTCATCTGACCCAATCAACATATGAAGAGTCTCTCATGGATGGTCAGCTGAACGAATTGAGCAAAGGAGACAAAGCTGGTGGTGGTCGGGGCAGATACAATCTGAGGTCCGACAAAAGAGAAGCGACTCTTGATGTTCCTGAGCCATCCACTAGAACAGAGAAACCTGCTAATGAAGTAGCAGACAAAGGTAAGAAGGCTCAACCTTTCTCCCCCATTATCCATAGTCATGTTCCCGAAATTAGAGAAAATCCAAAGTTTACATCCTCTTTTAATTTCGAGCATCAGATTCAAAAGATCAGAATCCCTGTGCCCCTTACTAAGCTTATTAAACATGGGGAATTCAAAAAATGCTTCTCTAACTTATTGAAATCCGAAGCCTCAAGCCCTTCCACAGACTTCATAAACCTCCAAGATGAAAGGCCTGCAGTTGTCCTAGGTCCCATGGTAGAAGACAAAGATGATTCATCCCCTCCCTTCTACACCTCCCTGAATATACATGACAAGGTACTACATAACTGCCTTATGGACTCAGGGGCCTCCCACAACCTCATGCCCAAAGCTGTCATGGAAGAATTGGGACTGGAAGTCACCCGAGCCTATCATGACCTCTATTCGTTTGACTCCAGGAGGGTTCAATGTTTGGGAGTCATAAAAGACCTGGCAGTCTCCCTGTTTCAGCTGCCCATGAAGAGTATGGTCATGGATATTGTGGTAGCTGATGTTCCCCCCAAGTTTGGCATGCTGTTGTCAAGATCCTGGATAAAGAGACTGGGGGGAACCTTGCAGATGGACCTCACATATGCCATTGTTCCAGTCTTTGGGGGGGAACATAGAAGATTATACAGAGAATCCCAGCTAGCCTACATTATCAGTGACGAGGCCAACCCTACCAATCATCCCATCTATGCCTTGGACACAGATTTAGGCTCCAGTTTACTACAGCTCACCCACACCCCTGAAGCTTCTTTGCAGATCAGAAAGCAGCCCTTTCTCAATCAGGAGACCTCCCCTCCAACTTCCTCTGTTTGGAAGATGTTCTTTGATGGAGCTTCCTCCAGTATGGGTGCCGGTGCCGGAGTGATATTTATATCACCTGGTCATGAGACCATCTCTCTGTCATACAGGCTGGAATTCGAGGTCACCAATAACGTGGCAGAGTATGAAGCTCTAGTTCTGGGATTAAGAGCTGCAAAAGAAATGGAAATCAAGCAGGTGGCTGTGTTTGGTGATGCAGAACTGATTGTCCTGCAGGTGAAAAATGTTTATCAAACTAAGCATCCTCGGCTCAGGAATTACAGGAACGAGGTATGGGATCTTGTTGAGGATTCCTTCCTGGCCTTTAACATTTCCTACATTCCAAGGGAAGAAAATTCCTCAGCCGACTGTTTAGCTTTCACAGCTAGTGTGCTCGAAGTTCCTACGCTGCCCACTGCGAGGTCCAATGTGGAAATAAAATACAGACCTTCTATACCAGACAATGTCAAACATTGGAGGGTGTTTGAAGATGATCAATAAATTGAGAAATTTCTCCAGTCCATTGATGACTTTTCCACAATGCGCATAGATGAGGATCCTGAAGAGGAAGACGACCATCACCCTGAGGAATTTGTGAATAGGATTGCCGATAACTAGATCATTCAACTACTGGGAAATCACATTCTGAGAGGACTGATACCGTTAGAAAGATTGTTCGACGGGAATGATGTGGCAGTAAAAGGTAAGGTTCCAAGTGATGATGATGACATAGCTAAATGCAACATAGGCACACCTGAGGAACCAAAGTTTGTCAAGCTATCAAGAAGTTTGACCGAGGGGCAGAGGATCGAATATATCAAGCTGTTGAAGGATTTTGATGATGTGTTTGCATGGACCTACAAAGACCTCAAAACGTATGACACATCAGTCATCGAGCACAAGATCCCACTAAAAGAGGAGGCTAAGCCTTTCAAGCAGAAGCTGAGACAGATAAATCCCATGTTGCTGCCTATCATGGAGA
>ML798037.1:183301-196558 GCA_009831015.1 Picea engelmannii | reverse complement strand
AAGACCCAACTTTTCGATAATATTGGGCATCATGAAATTCCAAAAATGAATACCGTGATCAGTGACGAGAACTTGTGGGATTCCAAATCATGTGATGATATGATTGAATATGAATAGGGCTACAATGTTTCCAGTATTATCGAATGTAGTCTTCGCATCAACCCATTTTGTGAAATAATCCATGGCTACGGTGATGTATCCATGCCCCCTGGTTGAGTGAGGGTTACATGTCATGTAATCAATGCCCCATTTTGTGAAAGGTCCAATGGAAACTACATGGTGTAAAGGAGCAGGATGATATCATATCTTATTGTTGTATGTTTGGCAAGCATGGGATTTTTGGATGGAAATAATAGAATCTTTGAATAAAGAAGGCCAAAAATACCCTTCTTGTAAGATCTTTTGGGCAGTAGCATACCCAGACATGTGACCACCACATGCTCCAGAATGACATTCATTCAATGATTTCTCATCCTCATCATAGGTGATACATTGTCGAAAAATGGAGTCAACCCCACGACGATAAAGAGTGTCACCGAGGATAATATATTGATGGGCTTGGTAACGTATATGACGATGGTCAATGCTAGACAGATCGGGCTAGAAATTCTAAGTCTCGATTTAAATAATGATATCTCCATACCAAAGGTCATCGGAACTGATCAGAAAAAGGGATTCATCAGGTAAGGAATCCTCTGCTACATTTTTTTGTCTTTGTGCAGGGAAGGTCACATATCAGTTCAAAAAACACCAAGGATTTCTTAGACTTAGCGCATTCAAACTCTAATTCAAAATCCTAGAGAAGCACTATCCATTTGGAGTATTTTCCCCCTAGGGTTGCAATCATAATGGGTTTCATGTAAGAATGTGTTGCATAGGGTTGCAATCAGAAATTATAGTGGCCTTGTGTAATAGGATATAGTGACGGAAACGTTGGACAACTTGAACAACTTCCAAGGCCAGTTTTTCAACATGTAAGTATTTGGCTTCGGTAGTCATGAGACTCCAACTCAAATAATAAATGACATGTTCATCACGTAAATCATCTTCTTGGATTAGAACCATGGAAATGGTAGATTCTGAAGTAGCGAGATAAAGGAAATAATATCGACTATAATCGGGTGGGAAAAGTAGTGGGGTATGGGTTAAAGTCAGTTTCAAAGCTTTGAAGGCTTTGTTGGCAGTGGTGTCGCATATGAATTCATAACCTTTCTTCAGTAGTTGATTAAATACGATCATTAACTCAGCATAGTTTGGGATGAAATGACGTAAAAAGTTTGCCTTCCCTTGCAAACTTTGAAGATGGCAGAGTGAGGAAGGAGGAGGGAGATTGAGAATCGCCTCGACCTTCAAAGGATCTACCATGATCCCCTGACATGATACAATAAATCCCAAAAGTATGTCGGACTCCACATAGAAGACACATTTGTGTGGGTTTAAGCATATACTATAGAACCGACAACGAAGGAAAATGGCTTAGAGGCTTGTCGGATGGTCACTACGATGCATGGAATGCGCTGGCAAGTCATCTAAATATGGTTGTACAATGTGCTTGATATCATGAAAAGCGTAAGACATGGCACGTTGAAAAGTCACACCGATGTTCTTTAAACAGAAGGGTAGTTTCTGGTAGGAAAAGGTGCCCCAAGGACAAATCAAAGTGGTTTTGTGTTGATCCACGAGCAAGATGTTGATTTGATTATATCTGGAGAAACCATCCATTAAAGAGAAGATTTCACTCCTGGCACAATCATCGACAATTTGGTCAATGAAGGGGGTGGGAAATTTATCCTTAGGAAAATATTTGTTGATATCCCTATAATCAACGCAGACATGGATCGTACCTTGTTTCTTGTTATCTAGAACTAGATTGGATACCCAATCAATTAAATCCACATGATCAATAAAGACACCTTTAAGAAGTTTTTCATCCTTAATCTTGATAGCAACTGCTTTACGAGGGTGGACCAAGTAAAGTCTCTGTCGGATGGGTTTAACACTTAGGTAAGTCTTAATTTTGTGTACAACAATATCGGGGTCAATCCCCAACATCTCTTCATATCTCCATGCGAAGATGTCATGAAACTCTTGAAAGAGGGACTTATAAATGACAACCTCATCGATGGAACATGAAGCTCCGATGTGAACATTTTCAACAACTCCAGGTTTAATGTATATGTCGAGGGGGATGTTGGGTGAAATGTTACTCAATTTCCCTTCATATAACACATCATGTGTGGACTCGGGAACAGAAGAAACAACAACAACAGTCGACAGAGTCGAGATCCGTTGGTAACTCTCTAAGGTGTGTTGCTCCAGGAAGAGGATTGAACGATGATGCCCATCATCCCATGGGGTGTATTCCATGGACATAACTGACATGGTCACCTTGTACATAGGAAAAATAACATGGAATGGATTAGGAGATGAATCACCAAGAGACAAAGTATAAGGGTTTGTAGATTGAATGGCTTGATAGGAAGATTCAACCGAACGTAAAGGCATCTGGTCACCATAGCGAAGATAATCACCAGGTTTGAGTACTATCAATGGGTCAAAAGATGTGGGGGTTTCACGAATAGACATGGAAATCATGTTGATCAAGGTGACCAAACGAGGTGGAAACTTGGGTGGTGGGATTGGAAAAGTACCCATCAATGTTTAGTCTTTTAATTGACCCACACCGACATTCTCATACCCAGGGGGTGTCTTTGAAATGAAGGGTATGTTTTTAGTACGAGCATGCTATAGTGGGAAAACCCCTCTATGGCTACACCAAGGTTCTAAAGCGCGGGAAGAGATAACCTTCTAAAGTCTCCTATTATTTATCAACTATCCCATCATTACCCCACAATCATACATAAAAGACAAAGTATAAGGATCCGGTAGGCATACCTTTACCTCTGCATCCGGTGTCGAACCCTTTGCGCTTGGTTCTTTCTCGACTGCAAGTATCCTCCCAAGGCTGACATGCATTCACTAAAAGACAAAAAATAAACTACAAGCATGCATTCTACATATGGATTAGAGTGTTAAACAACATAACCAAGAAATGTAAAAAAATCATAAATATTTAAGACATCATTTGGCGGGACGGAAAAAGTACTTCTTTATATTAATCTCACAAAATTCGTTTACAACATGAGACCGACACTACTCCTCGAACTCGGTCCAGGGATCCTCTTCACCATGCACCAAATGATCCCACATATTATTCTCCTCTTAAATTCTCTCTAGGGAAATGGAAAGGATTTGCAAAGGAGGAAGAAGTAATTCTGGCTCAAACTCACAATGTGGTTAAAAAATATTGGAGCAAAGGGGGAATATTGAAATGGGAAGAGTTTCTATGCTCTCATGCTTCCTTTTGGAATGGGGCCCCAACACCTTCTTTTATAGGCCAAAAGATATAGTAACGGTTGGGGTGACTGGCTATGGGTGGTCAACTGATTAAGTAACGACCCGGAAACCCATATCCCTTTTCAATTTTTTGTGAGTGTACGCGAGTTTTAGTGGTGTAGAAAGTGTGTGTACGTGGGTAGTAGTGGTGTAGGGTGCATACACCTTCAAAACAATGGTTTTTTAGAAGAGTTGTTTAGTGATGTCTTGGAAAAGATAGCAATTAAGGTGGCCTAATGTTAGGTATGCATGTCTTGTGTACTTTAGGGTTATAACAGATTCCCCCTAATGTGTGAGATCAGTATAGCATCTGATGGCCGAAATACATTACAAATATTCACCAATGTATGAAGTGCATGAGCCGAGGGACTAGAGTTCAGGAGGTTCCATCTGCAAAATAACAATTTGTCTCACCAAGACGGGCATACCCATGCTCAGGATGAAATAAAATCATGGTTTCGAATAAAATACATTACGATCCATTTCATATAACTATATAAAGTGTAGTCGCAAGAAGTACACAATGGATCTGCATCTCAAAATCAAAAGATATACATGTATAGTATCCATCTTAAGGAATCCAATGAGGCTTTATGGTTGGAGATGAGGTCTTCATAGCTCAAGAAACAACTTCAAAATATTCAAAACTCAGGTAGGAGTGTAATATTAGTGTATGACTTCACTACCCAGAGGTATTCGACGGCTTGTCGAGAATAGTCAAGAGGATCTCGGTGATTAGGCAGAGAACTTCATTGATTTTGAGCAATAACTTTATTGGTTATTTGGGGTGGCCAGGCATGAGGAAAAGAGACAAACTATAGAAGGGATGACTCAAGTTTTATTAAAACTTCCCTTGGACGAAATCACGACAAAAGATGAGACTCAGGAAACATGGCATTGACATAAGTTTACGATGCAGGAGGCAACACGAACTTTCCATATGTTTGGAAAGGTAACCAAATGGAGGAGGACACAACTGTATGTAGCGAGAACATCTTCCTAAGGTCATATTGAATCCTAGGTCTTGGAGAACAAACAGAAGGATGTGCTTTTTCCAAGGGTGACTCATTGTACTGTCAACAAAAATAAAATACTTTTCCCTTCCTCTTTTTGGGGTATATTTTATTTTTTTTATCTTTTTCAATAATTTTGGAAAGCTTGAAAAAGAATAAAAGAATGCTACGTTACAAAGGAGGAATGAGTGTCGCAAACATACTAGCTTCAAGTACAAGGAACACATTGATGCTCAGAGCAAGGGGACATATGTAGGAAAAGGACACTTAGGAAAAATCCTCCATGGGTCAAGGTGTTAAGACATAGAGGCAAAGTGCTACAAGGCTTGCGTATAAGGCATGCTTCAGATGGTTCAGTTGAGAGAAACATGGAACTGGCATTAGGCCAAAGACGCGGGGATGAAAATGCGATTAATAAGACACAATGATAACATACTTCGATGTAATTTTAATGAGTCCATAGAAGGTAAGCTAGATGGTTTTTCATTTTTAGAGAGTATGAAAAAGCGTAAAAGGAGACTCTACTGTGGTACCTTTTTAGAAGGTAGTCTGGTCGTCTCGAAAAAGGGGTAAACTAGCACCGAAAAAATTTCTATTCAAAATCATTTTAATGAGTGTGACAAAGAGAAGATCACTCGGTGATATTTTCATATTTAAGGATTTTGAAAAGAGCTTAACTATGGAATCCTTAAGGGGTGTTCTTCTTGACCAATTTAACGAGTGTGAAGAGACAAGTTCACTCGACAATCTTTTCAATTTTAGGGATTTTGAAAAGATCTTAACTATGGACTCCGTGGGGGTTCCTTTCTCGTAGATTTAGTCCCTCGGGCCTGAAAAAGGGTTAAATCTATACCTGAGAATACTCTTCTAGAGAATTTTTGTTCGTATAGTTGACCATCTAGAACGAAAAGGGGCAAATTAGGACCAAATAGACGTGCCTTCAAATTTTAGTTTGGCGAGTGTGAAGGGAAACAAGATCACTCGTCAATATTTTCATGTTTAGAGGGTCTGAAAAGGGCTTAAAAGAAGACCCATGTTTTCTGGGAGTCCTGAGGGTCAGGTCAAAATAAATAATGAATCATGCAAGTGAGGCTCAAACTCGTAATCAAGAACAACTAAAAGGGACTCCCAAGACTGTAATCATTAACGAAGGCATGGACACCAAAAATGCAACAAGGATCTACCTAGGGCATCCATGTGAAGGTAGTCTCTACTACTAAATTACGACACTTCTAGAGGAGTGAGGGTTTCGTGTCGTAATTCAGTGGGATTGATCCTATGGAAAAGAGAAAAATATAACGAGCTGAAACAAGTGGAGGTGGAATCCTATCTTACATGCACAAAGTTGGAAAAATGATTTTTTACCAAAAGACCTTTAAAAATGACCCAACTCTCAAAAAGTTTCCAAATACCCAAAGTAAAATGTATCATAACATCCCTGAAGAAACTAAAGAACCATACTAAAATCTTTTCAAGCTAGAAAAAAAATGACAAAAGGGTCCAAGAAAATGACAAAAAGGGGCCAAAAAGTCTATAAATAGAAGCTCGCAGCTCATTATCACCATTGTAATTTGAGAATTGACAAAAAAGTAAAAAACACCCCTTTTTCAAAATATTTTATTACAAGATCTTCAGTGGACGAAACAAACTTCTGCTTGGACCATGTAACTACAAACTAACCCCTCTTGCATTTCCATTCTTCCATTTTGCATTTTTTTTTTTTTGGGGGGGGGGCATTGACCTTTAAAGAGGTTAGCCATGTGTGTACGTGGGTTGTCCAAGCACAGTCCATGTGTGCACATAGGAAGAAGATAATTTTCCCGTGTACACATGCGAGTGTCACCAAAACAGCCTGTGTACACCCTCAAATGAGTGGAAAAAAAAAAAAACAAGAGTTAACTCACCATAAATTTGTCATTTTGTAGGATGTATGTTCATTGGAGAGAGAGGGAGCCTAAGAACATTGATTGTTTGGTCTCAGAAGACCCTGTTTCTATCATTGGTTTATCATAATGTGGTTTGTTAAAATTCTTCCAATGTCCACTTATGAGGGAACAACCCAGGTTGCTGAATGCTTTGATAGATTATTGGCATCCTAACGCAGAGGAATTTATTCTCGAGGGGAAATTGTTGATTCCAACGATGAAAGACATTTACTTCTTAACTGGTCTCTCAAGGAGAGGGAATCCAGTCAACCTGTGTAATTTTCCACCTGAGCCTCACAACATTGAGGAGTTTATTGGACTCCATTGGGAGGTTGGTACTGAGAAAGTAGGTTCGCAGGTGCGCATACATAAGATCAATAACCTATCACTAAAAGTGATAGTTATTCTCATTGGGAGGATTACTGGATCTATGGCTTTACATAAGGCCTCCCGAGCGCACATGCATTGTGCGATGCAGTTCTTAAATGCACGGATTTTCGACTGGAGCACAACCATGCTAGATTGCATGAAGAGACAACTAACATAGTGTCAAATACAGGAACACCCAAACTTCAGGTTTGGGAATGTTTTATGTTCCTTTTTCTTCGAGAGGCTACCTAGTCTCACTCCTCGAGAGATTATATGAGGGCACGAGGCCTCTCTCCCAGCTCTATGCATATGGGTGGAGTTGTTTCCGCGACAGGGGGGAGGGAGGACCATCGAGGCCTTCGATTATAATTGTTTTTACGGGTGGTCTTGATAGATTCTAGATATAGAGGAATACCCCTATGTTGGGATCAACGTTTCTAGAGATCTTGACATGCCTGTACCTCCCGAAGCGGAGCAAGGAGAGCTAGGTATGTTTGTTTTTCAAAGTTATTTAATTTTTATTTCTTTTTATATATATCATTTTTATGTGTACCAAAGTATATGAAAACTATGTATATTTTATGTACAGATGTGGGACTAGTGCACCCAACAGACTTCTTGAGGACTAGACAATGTCCTCGGCCAGAGGCAGGACCAGCCGCAGCCGCCAGACCAGCAGGAGTAGCAGAGGGGCCTCCAGCTAGAGAGGCTAAGAGAGTATTGAGATGGGTGGAGTGGAACCTCACCGCTCTCACTCGTACAATCCCTATGGCGGAGATCAAGGATCTCCAATGTCGATGGAACCTCATGTAATTGGGGTGCCACGAACCTGGATCCAATGCTTTCGATGTTTGGTGAATGATATTGTTCACTATGGCAGGGCCAACAGGCCCCACACTTAGCTAGGTTAGACTACTTACGTGCCGAGAGCACCTTTTGTATATTTTTAAGGGCATAATCCCCATGACTCTTACTGGACATATTTTTGAGGCGCTTGCACCCACCCATGTACTCTGATATTTTTTATATATATATGCATATTTACATATTTTTACGTCTTATGGATTAAATCTATTTTACAAATGTATTTACATGTGCATGTATGTGCTTTTCCTTACATGTGTGCAATATGCCAATCTAATACATGATTATCTAGAGTATCTTTGATTTGATTCAGTCTCCTAGGAACATGGATATATGTAATGTAATCAAAGCTTCATTCTAAGAGATGTACCCTAAGGAACTGTCAGTTTAGAGTAGGATCATAAACTTGGTAAACCCCATTTAACTGGGAGACAACAAGTTGAGCGTCTAAGTAGAACCGAAGGTGAGAGATACCATGTGTTAGCGATATTTCTTGCTAAGGGGTTAAATTGCAAAGGAATGGGTCAGAACCCACTAATCCTAAGTTTTGGGCGCACCTCTCCGACAGCTCAGATTAGCGCGCCCGGATCAACGGCAATGAAAGAAATTCTGGACCCCCCCCACCTTTCTACCTTTAAGCGGAGGGGGGGGGGGTCCGGAATCGTGGATGCAGTTTTCTGACGGCCACGATCGAGGAGCCTTGATCAATGGCTCAAGCACGGCCCCGACCTTCTCAACTGCCTTGTCTTTAACCCATGTGGGCCATATTTTTGTCATGACATCTCCCTATCCGCCTTTCCCTTGCCGCCATGCGTCACCATTCACCCCTCTCTCACGCTTCCAGTTGGCCTTTCCCTCGTCTCATCATCCATTTATCACCCGCCACGTATCCTTTTCCCTTCATGTCAGCCTTTCACTGCATTAAACTTGCCACATCTATTCTCCCACTGTCTCTGCGTATATCCCTTATGACTTATGTCATCCCCCTGCCACCTCTCTCACCTCTCATCATTCTTTTCTTTGTCCTTGCGATTGGGGCCCCGTCATTCCATAGCTATACCTCACTTCCCACGTTGGCCTCCATACCCGTCCTTCAAACCCTTCAGTTATTCCAGGTGGCAGTGCGAGAAGTCTTCCATATCCCAAAATGTTGAGTTGGCCAGGTCGTCTTCAATCCCAAGAAGCAGTTATTGAAGAAGTTGGTGGTGGTTAGACATTGTCTCTGCCATAATGGGTAGTCTTGCATTGAATTAAAGACACGTCGATTCGCCGAATAAACTGTCAGGGGATCGATTGCGTCTGCCATAGGTTGCACGACCATTCAAATATTGCAGCTCCGTGTTGTCAGAAGCCATGCAGACGCAAAGCTTTCAATGCTACGTCTCGATTTTGTTGTTGTTGTTGGTTTGAGTATATGTAGGCATTTTCGCCACTTTTGTATCTATCGATGGTTGAGCTGAGCTCCCGGTTGTAAATCTTTAATGAAGAATTGATACTCTGGTTATGTATGCACTCTTGAGACTTCTTGCCTGATGAATGCCAGTCTCTTTTACATCTTTGTTCCACTGTTTTATAATTGCTCGGAATTGGAGGATCCAGTCGAGCTATACCTGTTATAGGATGATGTTGGTAGGATCACTGTAGCAGTTATAATATTTCTAACCAGTTCTTGTGATTGTGCCTATCACTGAGTGACTTGGAATTGGAGGATCTAGTCGAGTCCTCCTCAGCTTCTTGAGACCCTGAACCAAGAGGATCTTGTATTCAGTGTCTTTCTTCTGCAAATATCCGTAATCCTGTTTCCCAAAGCTGTTTGTCCATTTTTCTCACTAAGTCTTCCACCTATTCACCCTTTTATCAACACACTGGCTGAAGTTGGATCAAGACCTCCTTTGTCACCTTATGTACCAGACTCAGTCCCCGAGTTAGAGTGATATCTCCTTGAGTTTTCCTCCATTTGATCACCTCTTTAAAACAAATCGTGACATTAAACTGATGGGCGTTGGGCTCTGCTCCTGCAAGCAATCCAGGAGTGACTTCTGTCGCCAACATTTCTGGCGCCGTTGCCGGGGACGAAGTTGAATATTTTCCCCGGGATTGAATGACAAAGATAAACTGATTCTGAAGGTGCATCAGATATCAGAAATTGAAGATTGTTACTGTGCACCTGGCGACTCCATTGTGACGACTCCGCTGAGGAGAACCTGCACTATCAACTGTGGCTTCGAGAGGTAGACACACGAGGTCTAACCCACACTTGCCTTTAGCTACACCAGAAGCTGATGCGGAAGCAGTACACAGAAAGGGAAAGAGAGCTGTAAAATAAGTTTCCGTCGATGAAACAGGTAATACGCCCTCCCCTTCTGTGAAAACTCCATTTTCTTATTCACAACTTCCTAGTCGTCCTTCTTCCGAAGTCCCCCGTTCTCTAAATTTTGGGAGTGTTCCTGTTGAGTTTTCTCCTCCCAATCTGGGATCAGAAAGAGAAATCCTTGTCACTCCCCCCTCCCTGGAGGTCTTGCCTTATCACAGACCTCTAACTTCTGAAGGTTTTACCACCCCTTCTTTTGTTACTTCTGCACAGAGAGAAGTATCTGCACACTCAGGTCCTTTGGCTTTCTCTCTATTTTGTCCGTTGTCACCTCCAAGAATCTTTGTTCCCACATCGCTCGTTCATACTCCTTCTTCTCTGAGTTCTCCCCTACCTAATATCCCTATGGTTGGTGTTAATCCCCCTCCGAATAGAATGGATGCCATAGTGGCTGCCAGATATGCTCCTTTGATTCTACCCCAACCTCTGAACCCTCTCCCTACTGGAGACTATTTGAAATACATGCCCAAGTTCAGTGGGGAGGGAGATGTAACTGCTGAAGAGCACCTAGCTTCCTTTTACAGCTATGCAGACAACTTGAATATCGAGAGTGAAGATGTCTGGATGAGAGTCTTTTTCCAGAGCCTTGATGGGGAGGTGAGGAAATGGTTCCGGGGACTGGCCCCTAAATCTATTGCTGGCATTGAAGCCTTGGATAATGTCTTCCTGAGGCAGTGGGGAGACAGAAAAGATTATATGTATTATATGATAGAGTTTGGGTCTCTGAGGAAGATGCAAGGAGAGTCTGTCTCAGACTTCTCCAAAATATTTAATAGGATGTATAACAAGATTCCTGCAGAGATTAAACCCTCAGAGGCCTCTGCTCAAATTTCCTATGCCGGCGCATTTGACCCTGATTTTTGTCTCGTGTTAAGGGAAAGAAGAGCCACCCCTTTGGCTCAGATGCAATATGCATCTGTAGAGGTGGAATCCAACATACTGGCAGCTGACAGACTGAGAAGCTAGGCCGACACAGACAGAAGAAAGGACAAGTCGGAAGCCTCAACTTCTGACACATCACTACCTCACTCTCAGGTAAATGAGCTGACCCGAGTTATGAACCTCCTTAAGGAAGAGGTGGAGAGATTGAAGGTATAAAGGAAACAAATGTATAAGGGCCCTCAGACCACTGAGAATAGAGGAGGTTTCAGAAGAACAAATAATTTTTCTCCTCCAACCATACACAGAGAGAAGGAAAGAGACAGAGATGACCAAAAAATTCAGGCTCCCTTCCAGAACAATTTTGTGGCTTATGAAGAACAAAGGGAAGCAGATGAGCCTGAGCCAAAAATACAGAGTGTAGAAGTCACTCCCCCTTTCCCTCATCTGACCCAATCAGCATATGAAGAGTCTCTCATGGATGGTCAGCTGAACGAATTGAGAAAAGGAGACAAAGCTGGTGGTGGTCGGGGAAGATACAATCTGAGGTCCGACAAAAGAGCAACGACTCTTGATGTTCCTGAGCCATCCACTAGAACAGAGAAACCTGCTAATGAAGTAGCAGACAAAGTTAAGAAGGCTCAACCTTTCTCCCCCATTATCCATAGTCATGTTCCCGAAATTAGAGAAAATCCAAAGTTTACATCCTCTTTTAATTTCGAGCATCAGATTCAAAAGATCAGAATCCCTGTGCCCCTTACTGAGCTTATTAAACATGGGGAATTCAAAAAATGCTTCTCTGACTTATTGAAATCCGAAGCCTCAAGCCCTTCCACAGACTTCATAAACCTCCAAGATGAAAGGCATGCAGTTGTCCTAGGTCCCATGGTAGAAGACAAAGATGATTCATCCCCTCCCTTCTACACCTCCCTGAATATACATGACAAGGTACTACATAACTGCCTTATGGACTCAGGGGCCTCCCACAACCTCATGCCCAAAGCTGTCATGGAAGAATTGGGACTGGAAGTCACCCGAGCCTATCATGACCTCTATTCGTTTGACTCCAGGAGGGTTCAATGTTTGGGAGTCATAAAAGACCTGGCAGTCTCCCTGTTTCAGCTGCCCATGAAGAGTATGGTCATGGATATTGTGGTAGCTGATGTTCCCCCCAAGTTTGGCATGCTGTTGTCAAGATCCTGGATAAAGAGACTGGGGGGAACCTTGCAGATGGACCTCACATATGCCATTGTTCCAGTCTTTGGGGGGGAACATAGAAGATTATACAGAGAATCCCAGCTAGCCTACATTATCAGTGACGAGGCCAACCCTACCAATCATCCCATCTATGCCTTGGACACAGATTTAGGCTCCAGTTTACTACAGCTCACCCACACCCCTGAAGCTTCTTTGCAGATCAGAAAGCAGCCCTTTCTCAATCAGGAGACCTCCCCTCCAACTTCCTCTGTTTGGAAGATGTTCTTTGATGGAGCTTCCTCCAGTATGGGTGCCGGTGCCGGAGTGATATTTATATCACCTGGTCATGAGACCATCTCTCTGTCATACAGGCTGGAATTCGAGGTCACCAATAACGTGGCAGAGTATGAAGCTCTAGTTCTGGGATTAAGAGCTGCAAAAGAAATGGAAATCAAGCAGGTGGCTGTGTTTGGTGATGCAGAACTGATTGTCCTGCAGGTGAAAAATGTTTATCAAACTAAGCATCCTCGGCTCAGGAATTACAGGAACGAGGTATGGGATCTTGTTGAGGATTCCTTCCTGGCCTTTAACATTTCCTACATTCCAAGGGAAGAAAATTCCTCAGCCGACTGTTTAGCTTTCACAGCTAGTGTGCTCGAAGTTCCTACGCTGCCCACTGCGAGGTCCAATGTGGAAATAAAATACAGACCTTCTATACCAGACAATGTCAAACATTGGAGGGTGTTTGAAGATGATCAATAAATTGAGAAATTTCTCCAGTCCATTGATGACTTTTCCACAATGCGCATAGATGAGGATCCTGAAGAGGAAGACGACCATCACCCTGAGGAATTTGTGAATAGGATTGCCGATAACTAGATCATTCAACTACTGGGAAATCACATTCTGAGAGGACTGATACCGTTAGAAAGATTGTTCGACGGGAATGATGTGGCAGTAAAAGGTAAGGTTCCAAGTGATGATGATGACATAGCTAAATGCAACATAGGCACACCTGAGGAACCAAAGTTTGTCAAGCTATCAAGAAGTTTGACCGAGGGGCAGAGGATCGAATATATCAAGCTGTTGAAGGATTTTGATGATGTGTTTGCATGGACCTACAAAGACCTCAAAACGTATGACACATCAGTCATCGAGCACAAGATCCCACTAAAAGAGGAGGCTAAGCCTTTCAAGCAGAAGCTGAGACAGATAAATCCCATGTTGCTGCCTATCATGGAGA
>ML798037.1:155617-175864 GCA_009831015.1 Picea engelmannii | reverse complement strand
TGCGCTCGATGATCAACTCTCTTACGAGATCATGATACTAAATCATAAAGATAAGCCTCGACTACGTGTTTGAGATAGTGGAAAGAAAAAGACATGGCCCAGTGAAAAGTAGCCCCAACAATTTTTATACCAAAAGGCATCTTTCGATAAGAGAATGTACCCCATAGATAAATGAAAGAAGTTTTGTGCTGGTCTTCAATTTGATCTGTATCTGATTGTATCCCAAAATACCATTCATGAAAGAAAATGCCATGGTTCCCTGTCCCTTCCATCGTAGTTGATGGGGAAGGAAGAGTCTACGGATCGTTAATGTAAGTCATGTGAAACGATGAGATTTGAAATGTTTCATCCCTATGCTGGTTAGGGACAACTGATATGTACTGGACATTGCTGGTCAGAGGAGGGTATTCGAAAGTAACCATCAAAGGTGGGCACAAACCAACCCCTACATTGACGATGTCGAGATAAGGATTATCAATCATCGGGACCGTGGATACCCCTAATGAAGGGTTAGGATGGGGGAAGGATAACTGATCAATGGACATGATTTGGCCCTCATGTGGAAACAACAAGAACTAGGAAACTGTCACAACCACTGCTTTCATAGCATAGTTCCAACTCCTTCCTAACAAGAAATTGTAGTCAAGAGATGCATTGACCACTTCAACCTCGACGCACATGGTCTTCCCCCCTAACTACACAGGGAAAGAGGGGATGATTCCATGTGGTCGGAACAAATGACCATCGAAAGAAGTAAGAAGAGTAGGTGATGGAGACCAAATGGGTTGGCCAATGGCCTTCCAACATGCCAAATACATCACGCATGTCGAGACACCCTCATCAACCATCATGCAAAAAATGCTCCGAGTAAAAATTTTTGTGGTGTAAGCCACTACTATGTGAAACGCCATGTGGCAAGGAAGGTGAGGTTTTAAGTCAGTCATATCAAGCATGATCGTTCTCATATTACAAGTCTCAACAGATCCTAAGGTAGCTAAAAAAGCCTTTCTTTGGGAAGGGCAGCTTTGGAGGACTTTCAAAGCCGACATCGCACAAGGGGTTTGAGACAAATCCTCCCCCACATAGTAGTTCTAGGTGACCCTTGTGTTTGGGTTGTGGGAAGCTTTCTTGAAGGCACCTTTTTGGATGCATTTCATTGTTTATCCCAACATCTTCTCAATATGGAGAGGAAGATATGAGTTTTCGGCTTCTTTACCCTTCTCAGAGGTGTTTGGAATTCTGTAGTCGTGTGTCCTAGTTGTTATGTCAATGCTACCTTTCATTATGTACACATTCACGGATGAAGGATTACTCGAAGAAGGAGGGGGTCCCTGACTGCCCCCTTCCGCGCTCGAAGAGGCTTGATTTAAATTTTTCCCATGTGGAAATGGATTCATTAACACAGTAGGCTGCTGCTATGCCAATAACTTCTGGGCCTCTGCAAGCCGAGAGAACTAGTGAGTCGGATGGTCTTCTGTGCAAATATTAAATGGATACTTTGAATTTTTCTTTTATGTGTTTCCTTCACCAACATTATTGGTAGGTTTCTTATCCCCCTTACCCTTCTTTCATTGTTTTTTATTTCCATCAGGTTGTTGGGTGGCCTTTAGCTTTGTTGGTTGCACACTGTGTACATCCGATGTTTCAGTAGGGGGAGCAGCCAAACCAATGGTCTGGTTGGCCGTTGTCTAGTGTATTGAAAATTTATGCAATTGATTCGATATCTAATCAATGGGCTTTGTTTGCGTTGAACCAAAAATACCATTGGCATGTGGTCCAGATCTCTGTCTGATCTTGTCAAGTATCGACTGGGATGCATCTCACAAAACTTCGTAAAGTAAACTATACTGAGAGTAACTCATCTCTAGCTGTTGATCTCTCATTATCACTTCTTCTCCTTAAAATACCCCCAAGGTTGCAATGTCTTTAGATAACTAGGGTACCAAAGACTTAAGGAACCACTCAAGAAGGAATGCTGGTGGGATTGGTACTTTTATCAAACTCTTCCAGCGTCTCCATTCTCGGATGTGATCGGAGATATGGTCCACTTTTGTTTTCTCAAAGTTGGCCAACAATTCAATGTCGGCATCGTATCTCACAAGTAATTGGAAATGGTTTAAGAAATCCATTGCCAATTCGATCAAGGAAGAGTATCTTGAGCGGTAGAGCTCGATGTACCATTTTTCAACACTCCTGATGAGAGTTCATTGAAACAAATGCAACTGGATGGAGTCGTCTCTCAATGAGTTGGATGAGAAGAATAAATGGAAGGTAGTCACATGATCGCCTAGATCTTCGTTAGGCTTAGCCTCAAAGTTTGGAATGTCCAAACGGAACTTGGTTGGCATAGGAGGCCAATGTGAATCATTAAATATGGGGTTGTTTAATAACCTTATCAGGTCTGGCAAGTGCAGAGTTGCCAGAAACGGTAATTTGGGTTGTTGATTAAAACCAGAGAAAAAGGAGCCTGGAGTTTGGCTAGCAATAGGTTTCCATGAAAATTTAGGTTGTTGGCCAGGGTTCTGGTAATAACCATGGTCGTGACCAGTGTATAGATTTTGCACTTATTGTGACGTCATCGAATGACTCCCATAATAGGACGTAAAGGGATGGGCTTGTGTTGCATTCCAAGGATTTTGGGAAGGGTTTCTCCCTGCCGATCCAATGGGCATAGGTGTTGATCATTGCCTAGGGTTCCATTGGCTATGGAAGGGGTTTCCCCCGGTTGGCATCCCTGACAAGGGAACTGATCCCTACCACGGATTCCAAATTCCTTGTGAGGAAGGAATTCCTAACTTTTCCCCTTGTGCAAGAATAGTACCTTGCATAGGATTTTGTTGTCCATAACCGGGGTTTCCCCGGGCCGAGACAGAAGCTGATGAGAATGTGTTGTTACCAAATGTGTCGAACAAATAGAATGGTGTCAAACCTACCAACATGCTATAAGAAGGAATTCCTTGAGTACATGCTCCAAATGAACTGTAATTTGTGTTCGGCCTGGCGGAGTGCTGGTGATAATCATCAAGTGAAGGGGACAAAGGAGTTATATGACCCCCTCCATAAGGAAACACATTATAGGGTGTTGAAATCCCCCCCATGGATCCTTACAGAGGAGCATTAGATCTCCCTTCCCCAAGACCTAAAGTTTGTAGAGTGGAGTAGGAAAGGGCAGAGTTCATATCGAAGCCAGGAATCCCGTATGAAAATGGAGGGTCTGTCACACTCTGGGTGAAGGGAGAAGTGATCATCACCATAGACAAAATTAGAACATTGTCGAGGTAGAGGCAATTGATACCATGGTGGTATGGACCAACGACGGTTGGTTAGGAGGCAGAAAACCTCCTGTGGTGACAGTCGTAGAGGGAGTATGATAATTCCTTGAATAAGTAGTAGCATTTGTTACCATCGCTGCTTGTGACACTACCTGACCCTCGTAAGGTTTAACCTGTACAACGATGGGCACCGATAGATCAGTGATTGGAGGGTTATAAGGACCAAGAGATTCCACTCCAAGGTCATAAATGGTTGGTTCCTCCAAAATCAAATTTTCTCCTCTCGAATATGGGTCGAGCTCAGTTTCCTGGGGCCCGATTGCCTCAAAAGACCCTTGTTGGTCTAGTCTTCGCCTTAGAAGTGGTGGGGGTGGCTCCAGATTAATCGATGGCAGGCCAAGAAGCCTTCGCGATCGACAGATATCTTGATCCTCCATGGTGTGAGAAGATAATTGACACACTATGGCTTTCTATTAATGTTTTAAAGAACAACACACACTAGAAAAATATTCTATGAGATAATACAGGAAGATCACTAGCTAGTTGGGAGAATAGTTACACTAGCCAACACTAGAGAAACTTAACGGTGCAAGTGAAACTTGAATACGGAAGCACCCTCTGGGTATAATATGAAAAGTTTGGCCTGATGTCTTCCATATGTATCGTGGTATACCCCCGCAGTCACCTATGTAAGTCACTAAGATAAGGGCAACTAGGTTTCTAGCGCACGAACAGTCACCAGGTGGGTACAATTGACAATCAGGTGGACCACAATGAGAAGCTTATCAATCTCAAAACCTATCAAGGGTATCGAAAGCAAGTGTTTCAAAAGATAACTGAGGACCTCAAATGGATTCAAGGCCCACAAAGCTCCGTGGAAAATGCGATCAATGAAATCCCAAGATAAGCCCTCTATATGCGTTCCCCACTGCGCCTGGTCGGGCTTTGGAGGGGTTAACTCTGCTACCTTTCCGCACGTGACCTTGTGTTTATCCCCTGTGTTAGAGGGGGGTCATGAATAAATTTAACAATTACTGGACTTTAAAGCACTCCCTATCACAAACTCTTATGTTTTTTTTTGTAGCCTTGAAGAGTTTCCTCTCCAATCCTAAATCAAGGGTCTAGCCTAGATTGCATTGATGGACCCTACAAACACAAAGTCTAATCACTTTTAATTAAGCGCTAATTTTAGTGGTTGTCTTAAGTAAAAAATAATGGAAGTGAAACCACTTATGTTATTTAAGAGACGAAAGAGAAGAGCATAAGATGATACTGGAAATAAACTAGTCCTTCTTCATAAATAAATAATTTCCAAGTTATAACTCTTTCACCAAACTTTTCATAACTACTTTTCTCAGATCTTTGAAAAGAAAAACTTAAAACAATTTTTCGCTCAACTACGAGCTACTTAATGTCCTAAGCATTCAAGTAAAGAACTTAATAAAACTTTATTTTTCCTTGGTAAATGAAGCAACTAACCTAAACTACTTTACCAAACAAAGAAATGAAAGACTTTTTTTTTATTGTTTTATGCTTCAAAACAAGAAATTTGAAAATGAATTCTTTTCTCTTCTTCTAAAGAAAAAAAGGGGAAAATGATGACAAGTCAAGACCAAGAAATGACTTTAGGCCCAATCGCAGATCATAGGGAGTCACTGACAATACAAAACAGGAATATCAAATCAGACTCACAAACTTGTCTAAAAACCCTATTAAAGAAAACACAAGAAGTCTTTGATAAAAGAAAGTTATGCTGAAGTCAGACCTAGGCTACAAACTGCTATAATAGAGACCAGGTCTAGATCAAGAAAACCCCTGAGAAGTGTGACTTCTAACAGGGAAGAGGATGACTGCCTCTTCTAAGAAAAGTTTTCTCAACACAGGCATGCTACTGACACTTCAGCAGCCAGCGTATGTACAAGGGTTGTCCAAAGGCAAGGTGTGTATGTATGTGTGAAGGCCCACTATAGGTCACGTACACCTCTGTAACCTCCCAAAAAAGATGAAAACCAACAGTCACGCAAAGGCAGGGAGTACTGGTATGGAATACCAACATCCCTTAAAGACACAAAAGATTACAGAAACTAAAAAACAGTGAATAAACTGATTCAAAAACACCCAAAGAAATATCCCCAAAGACCCTAGAGGCTTCCCCAGTATGGTCGTCAATTATACTATAGCGGGAAAACCCCTCTAAGGAATACACCAGGGTTCTAAAGTGTAGGAAGATCTAACAGTCTAAAGTATCCTACTTTTTATCAACTATCCCGTCATTACCCCACAATCATACATAAAAGACAAAGTATAGGGATCCGGTAGGCATACCTTTAACTCTGCGTCCGATGTCAATCCCTTTGCACTTGGTTGTTTCCCGACCGCAAGTCTCCTTCCAAGGATAACTTACATTCACCTAAAGAAAAACAAGAAACTACAAGCATGCATTCTACATATGGATTAGAGGGTTAGACATCATAACCAAGAAATGTAAACAAATCATAAAGATTTAAGATGTCATTTGGCGGGACAGAAAAATTACTTCTTTATATTAATATCACAAAATTCATTTACAAAATGAGATCGACATTGCTCCTCAAAATCAGTCCTAGGATCCTCTTCACCATGCACCAACTGATCCCATGTATTCTTCTCCTCTTCAGTGCTCTCTAGGGAAATGGCAAGGATTTGCAAAGGAGGAATAAGGAATTCTAGCTCAAACTCACAGTGTGAATACAAAATATTGGAGAAAATGGGGGATATTAAAATGGGTAGAGTTTCTATGATCTCATGCTTCCTTTTGGAATGGGGCCCCAACACCTTATTTTATAGGCCAAAAGAGATAGTAATGGTTGGGGTGACTGGCTATGGGTGGTCAACTGATTAAGTAACGGCCTATAAACCCGTATCCCTTTTCAATTTTTATTTTTCGTGATTTTTTATGAGTGTATGCGAGGTGTAGTGGTGCAACAAGCGTGTGTACGTGAGAAGTAGTGGTGTAGGGCGCGTACACCTTCAAAACAATGTTTTTTTAGAATATTTGTTCAGTGATGGCTTGGAAAATATAGCAAGTAAGGTGGCCTGATGTCAGGTATGCATGTCTGGTGCAATTTACGGTTATAACAGAGCATCAGAGTTAAAAAAAGGCCAGTTGATCTACTGTAACAACATTTCCCTAGTGTGGAAAATGTACTACACAAAAAAGAGTATCTACAACTTTAGGGATGGAATCAATCCATCTACGGATGAGTAAGTGGTTGTAATCAAGAGGTTCATTAAAGACTTCAACTTCAACATTGACCAATTTTCCTTTTAACGTAATAGGAAACAAGGGAAGTACACTGTAGGGTTTAAAGCCATAGCCATTGAAGGCTTTGAGCATGTTGTGTGATTCAGTTAAGTGAGGAGAGCCAATGTCTTTCCAGTAGGCAACATACATTACGCATGTCGAGGAACCCTCGTCAATAATTATTCTACAAATGTTCTTGTTTGCGAAAACAACTTGTATCTAAAATGAGAGTTGAGGGGGTAGCCTTGGAATGTGATATTTCAGGTCAAAAATTATGAAATTCGTATCCATAGGATCAATTCCACCAATAGCCTTTAACAGTTCCTTCCATTGAGTGGGATGAATTTAAATGACTCCGAGAGCTGACATCGTGGAAGGTGCTTGCACCATATCTTCTACAATACTGTAGTTCTGAGAAACACGTGCATGAGGGTTGAAGGAAGACTTTTGAGCAACACCCTTTGGGGGAGGGCGAAGAACTATATCAAGAATCGGTCATTTGATATGAAGATGACCATTGGGAGGTGAAGTTGAGGGAGGTTGTTGAACCAACGAAGGTGGTATATCCTCAACTTTCTCCTTTGAGGAAGAGTTATCTTTCGCCCAAGTGGTAAGTGTAATGTCGTTCTTTTTTGAATCACCCATACACATAAGTAAATAGGAAGTAGTGGAGGGAGATGATTGGTCATGAATTACCAATTGGGCCTATTGTTTAGAAGGGAAAGGTTGGGAAAAAATGGTAGGTTTGGGAGGTTTTGCGGTCCCTTGAAGGAACTTAGTAACCTCAGCCCGGCTTGGACAATCTTTCATGTAGTGATCATCACCATGGATAAGGCAAGGGTATCGGGGTTTTTTCTTATCCTTGTCATCAACATGTTTCATTTTGGCTTTCTTAGATTGCGGGTTATTTTATCCTCCTTATTCTTACCCTTCCCTTTTTTAGATTTATTCTTTCCGGAAGAGGTATATTAAATGGATTTCACCTCAAAGGTTTTGTCGGTGGAAGGAGTAGGAGTCAGAGAATTTTGAACATTAGAAGCAGTAGACTTGGTATTGGTGGAAGAGGCTTGTGTAGATTGAGGTTGAGCATGGAAAGTGCCAATCACACCATCAGCCGCATGAGAAGTAGAAAGGGTAGTTGAGGTAGCGGTGGTAGAAGGGCGAGGTGCATCAGGGAGTAAGTTGTAAAGAGTACACATTTGTGAATAAACGAGGTCAAGGTACTGAGCACGACTGATTTTCTATTCTTCAGTGACAACTCCACCCATGGAAATGTCATGAGAGATTTTATTCATGAATGATTTCATGAACCACTCGGCCAATAACTGATCGGGAAGATCAATTTTGATCAAACAACATCTTCATCTCCAGTCATGAATGTGATCGGAGATGTGAGTGGCCTTATTTTGCTTGAAGGAACTCAAAATGTCGGTTCCTGTTTCATCATGGATCAGAAACTGGTAGTGTGTAAGGAAATCCATGGCTAGGTTATTAAAGTTAGTGAAGAATCTGCGTGGTAATTCTATATACCACTTTGCAGATGAACCCGTAAGAGTTCGTTGGAAGAGTCGTAACTGAATGGAATCATCCATCAAAGAGTTGGATGAACACCAAAGGTGTAAATTCATGACATAGTTGTTTGGATACTGTCCCGATTTACCATCAAATTTTGTAATTTCAGATGATATCTTGGTCGGTATAACTCGCCAGTGGAGAGAATGTAGGATAGGGTCATTCAAGATTCTAAAAAATTCAAGTAGATCCAAAGTGGCTAAAAAGGGTAATTGTCTATTCAAATGAGGGTACTGGTGACTTTGGGGAGGAAGTCTTGTCGGTATACCAGTAGGATCGTAAGCAGTATGCATATGAGTCAAAGGTCCTAACATATTCAAACATCAGTTAGGAGGCATGTAGCCCATAGGGTTGTACTGATTAGAGATTTTCCCTTGGAAACTGACACTAGATTGAACGTTCGAACCCCAAATGGGATTGGAAGAAACGAGATACGTTTGGCCCGAACTAGGGGTTATGAAGGAGCTAAATTGAGGTTGTTTCCCCCCAAATGATTATGGATTTCCTTGGATGAGAAGGTTCCAGTACTGGGCTAATGATCCTGGAATGTTCTATCCATAAGGTGGGGTAGAACCTCCAAGCGAGGGTGGTGTTCCAATTTGGCTGTGACCTCCAAATTGAGTTTTCCCCCTAGAGTTATATTGTCCTCCAATGAGAACCTGAAACCTGGAAGTGAATGATGGAGTAGAGACTCCAATTGGATTGGAGCCACTTGGGCCAAATCCTCCCATAAAAGGCAGATAACACCCTCCAGAGGGGACCTGAGAAGGTGTCGGAATGAAACTGAAAGCAACATTGTACCCAGGAGGAGTAAAAATTCCAGAATCTCTGGACAGAACTGGGGTAGGAATGGGGATAGAAGTATTTAAAGGATGGTACCCATGAGGAAGGGATGGGGTAGGTCTAGACGAAAGTGGTGTACCGATGGGAGATTAGGCAACCACCATATTCCCAGTGGGAATAGTCGTAGTGTGTGGGACCATTGTGGAATCAGACACATGAAGAGGAATGGTCAAGCTAGGACCAACAGACTGTGTGTCTGAACCTACAAAAAGATAACAGGTCATTTTATTAAAGTTATCTAGAGGTATCATATAGGTAGAAGATGTCTCGGGTAGTTCAGAGATGATAGGTACATCAACACCTACCCCTGAGCCGTAAATATCTCTCACTGTAGTTGGGGTTCGAAATATGTCAGTGGTCCAAAAAGGATCCTCACTTTCCAGGCCAATAAGAGGTCCGGTTGGTATTCCAAAAGTGTCAACAACAAGTTCTCCTAAGGAATTCAGTCGGAGAATACATCTTTCGTATCCAGGAGGTATTCGTAAATCATCTAGAGAATCAGAAATAATTCGAAAATCATCTAGAGAGTCAGTTCTTTCCGCTTGGGATGGTATGTTATCCTAGACCTCACTCTGTTGAGGAGATCCCTCCAGTGGGTTAGCAATCAATGGTTCAGAAACTTCTGGATCTTCTAGAGGTAGTCCTTGTGTCCTACGTGAACGACATGGAGGGTCAATGTTGGTTGAACCAAATATTTCATGGAAAAAATCTATGGCCAACTATGAAAACAAACAGTACTCACTAAAAAAATCTAGGAATATGACCAAGAAAACAAAACCTACTTATTTCAAAGTCACTAGTTGGTGATGAAATCCAACGTCGCGAAGTCAAGACAAGAAGGGGATATGATAGAGAGGGTGGAAAAGTTACATTGACAACCTGTTTAATGAACTTACACCTTGGTTCAATCTCCCACACATAATCATGGGTATACCCTCCAAGGATATTAAGAGAGTCTGGCCAACATCAATTCTAGGGACCGTGAAGAATTTCCCTTCCACAGTCACCTCATGTAAGACCCTAAGAATATGGGAAAATAAGGCTACCAAGAACAAAAATGATGCCTGGGGAAACAGTGGATGGTCCGATCCACGCGCAAAGGCAGGGTATCTATCCCAAAATCAACTAGAGAGGCTTCCACTCATCATTGTGGGTATACCTTCAAGCGACCCCCATAATATGCACAATCTCTACACCAAGATCAATAAAGTAGGTGAGTAACTCTGCCAATCTCAATGCAACCTTAGGTTTGACCCTTGTGTGAGAAGGGCTTCCCAAGAAAAAATGTTGCAAATGGAATTAAACACTCCTTATCACAAGATGTTATGTGTGTTTTTTTCTTTGGAGAGTGTGTCTCACAGCCTGTTCCAAAGATCTAGCCTAGATAATGTTGGTCTAAAAGAGCCCTAGAAAATAAAAGTTACTAATTGAGTTTTGATTTCGCAATGTTTTTTAGAGGCCGTTGTTACTCAAGAGGGAGAAGGGAATGAAACCAATGATGTGTAAGACCTTGACCCAATAATATGCAAATAGAAATGAATGATGCAAATTTTCGTTCAATGAACTCTATCTACAACAGGGAGAAAGTATTTATGTAATGATGTAATCTACGAAATATACTTTCTTTTTCTTAAATGAGCACAATTGAAAACAACCATAAACAATGAAGTTCCTCAATGTTCTCTTCTTTTGAATGCAATAAACTTTCCTATGTATGATTACTTAAAATAATGAATGACTTTAAATTCTTCCTTTCTAAAAATAGACCAGGGGCATGAAAAAGAAAGGAGAAGTAATCCAAGAAAATTTATACTCTCAACAAGCACCCAAATCAAACTTTCAATGAAGATAAAAGTAAAAAATGACAAGGAAGTGTTTCTTCAAATGAAAATGAAAAAATGACTTTCCAAATCATCAAGAAATCTAGAACATTTAATCAATCAAAAACTTCAAATCCAATCAAATACTTTTAATCGAACAAGAACTCAGATACAAGATCAGAGATTATACCCTTGTCGATAAAAATCAAAAACAAAAACTGGAAAAATACTAAAAGAGAGGTGTTCCATCTCCGAAACCAATCAACAACAAGTTAAACATTCAGAAAAAGTCAAGGAATGACATTAAAAGCCCCTCCCAACTGATTAGAGAAAAACTAGGCATCAAAAAAGGTCAAGACCTGACTCAAAAAATTTCACAAGCGTCGTCGCAGCCTAATAGCATATCACAGTGTGGAAATCAAGAGTTTCTGCAAGCCAAAAATAGATAGGGTGTGGAAATTCTGCACTAAAGAAAACAACCAGGGCACATAAATTGAAGGTTTTCGCAGGCTATGTATATGGTACAGTGTGAAAGTGTCTATACATCAAGAAATTTTGAGAAGAGGGTAAAGGATCTAAGTGAACTTTTAAATCCAGAGAGCCTGAATGGATCTCCCACAGACGCAGAGACTGATTTCAAGTAAAAATAATAGTTAAAATCAAATGGCCAACAAAAACCACAATCAAGTTGTATCCCCAGTGGAGTCACCAATTTTGTTATTGGATAAATCGATGAATGCAGACATAAACTAATGTCCCTAGATCCACCTACATCTAGAACAAAACAAGACAAGACATGATGCTTTCCCTAAGTTGCTACCATTGAATTTACTACCAAAGAAGGAATGGATGACATACCTTTAGATATCGCTTCCTTATATCTCTATTGTCCCTGCTTCACTCCAGTGCTCTTGTGAGATTAGACCTACAATGACACAAACCAACCAAAGTGAAAGAAACAATTATAGATTCAATGGAAACCTAAACATGTGATCAAGGAGTCATGTAATAAAACGCTAATGATTTTATGGGAAAGAAACATGTCACCGTATCATATTAAGTAAAAGTGGAAAATACAACCAAAATTCCTTGATTTCACAAGTTCCATTTCGATGGTCCTTTGTTCCAATACACACATACACTTTCTCTGAATTTGTATGAAGATGGTCCACAAAATCTTGATAGACAAATGGAGGCCTCAAGCATCAGTTGTAACAGTATCCTTCACATCGTCTTCAACCTATTCTTTCAAAAATTCTTTGCTCAATATTTCTTAACCCTTTCCATCAAAAACCCATCATTATATAGGAGAAGGTGAAGTGGTTGAAAGGATGAGGATGATCCAACCAAATCAGAGAAGCCAATATGATCACAACCATATGGATACCACCTCACATTCTAGAAGATTATCCTTATAGAAACTTTGTGAACTTCTTCCTTTCCTAAGTTTCAAACATCGCCACACCCTACCTATATAACATCCTACAGAAACCCCATGAGACAGGCATAGAGCAGCCTGTGGAAATCAAGGATTTACACACTATGTACCACTATCAACCTGTGGCGTCATTCTAAAAATATGCCTTGTAGGTGAAGAACTCAATCATTTTCCTCATGTAAAAGATTGTTTTGAGAGCCGGAACACATGCTTGTATAGTCATCATCAGGGTGACCAAAATAATGTGTAACACCTGTACTCACACTTCCTGGCTGTGACTGACTAACTAATTGTACTGGAACAGAACTAACATGAGAATGTAGTATCAAACTTACCACTTGTATAGAATACACTTGGGGTATGGGAGATTTGGGGCTAGCGCCACTGGCTTCGGGGAAATTTCCTTTGATCTGGGGGGTCTCATTTGCTTCCACTGTAATGATTTCTTCGGTCAGATTCTCGATCTCTCCTATTATCAGGGCTGGATCTTCTCTTTCTTCTTCAAGATTCATACCAGCTTCCTCCTCTCTTACATATACACCTTCTCCTTCCTGTCCAACATCTTGGGTACTTCTTTCTCTTTGTGCTTCTCTCTCACTTAATCTTTGATTGGCCAGTCTTTCCTGTCTTCTCATATTCCACAACTCTTTCATCCATATTTCCTCTTCTTCACCTGGTTTGATTTCCTTCCACAACTTTTCGGACTGTCCTGCTACTTTCTTGATCTAGCCAAGCCACCACTTCTCAACTATGGAGGCTCTTTTCAAAGCTCATTCCTCTATTGAGTCCCTTTCTTATTGTTCTCCCTCCATTTTTCAAAGAACCCTTTGCCTCTCCCAGGCCATGACTCTACCCCAGCCTCTCCCTACCCCAAGAGAGGGTATTTATGCTGCCATGCCAGTGGGGGACATAGTCAACATTCCCTCTTCCATCAAGAAAACCGTAATACACAAGGGGATTTCTCTCAACTGTCTTCCCCTTGCGTCTTTCCTGAAAATCACCTCTGCACGTGAGAAAGATTGGTGGTTCTTAGTTGAAACATTGATAATATATCCTTCTAATGTGGTACTGACCCAGAAATCAATTGCCTGTGTGATTGGACAATACAAAAAATGAAGTATTCTAATATTTTCTATGTCCCAAGTACAGATCCTCTTGAATTGTTCTTGGAAATCTGGAGCTTCTTGGAGCCTCTTTATCCAGTGGAAAAGTTATTCCAGAAACTTAACCCAGAAAATATCATATTGGTCGCTCGATATTTCTTAGTAAAAGACTGCTTCATGAGTATCTTCGACCTATTTTCCCCTCAGTTCTGCATTTTTCCATATGAAGGCATCAGATTTTATTTCCATCCATTGGTCAATACTAGATCTGTGAATCTACGAAAGCATCCTCCCTACAGGATCCATTTTAATGCAGGTCCAGGAAATGGAACCATTTTTTTGGCGCAAGTTTGATCATACCAGGGTCCTTCTCAAGTTACCAACAAAAGGTGTCGAGTAGTCTAGAGAGATGGAATTTTCATCTCCTCCAAAGATAAGAAGTCTCACCTGAAGCACTGCTGAGACAAATAGATAGGGAAGGGTAAGGAAAATACTTAGGAGGATTCACAGAACCTTTAGGACTCATACTGATCTTGTACAAGAGACATGAACAAATATGAATCGTATGTGTGAAAGAATCGAACCTACTTATGTTGCAGAAAATCACTTAAACACAGAACCATCATGAGGAACTTATAAACCTTAAAGAAGTACTATAATGCATAATTAAAACACAAGAAGACGTACCATATTTTGAAATTTTAGATCCCTCTTTATATTATCTTTAGAATATTCCTTCATTTACAATCTCATAACCATACAGTAGTACTCTATTACAGACTCTTGGATCTGGACTCATGTCGCAGAGCTCTGATTCTCAGGATGGTCTATCGATTACATTACAGACTTAGGACTTGACTTGACTCAGCTAACAACAACCTAATAGAAATGAAAATATTAGGTTGAGATTGATCATAATTCAGCTTAACCCATAGCTAACCAACCCTTTTCCAATCATCTTCATCCCTATATATAAGCTAGGTTGTGTCTTCTGTCTCGGCTTTCACACTTTCTTGTTCTATTGTAACCGTTGTTGCTTAGCTAGTGTTGCACTGTCTTTCACAACTGATTTCTGGTTCTTTTCCTTGTTTCTTTGTTCTGCTTCTTCTAAATCTTGCACAACTCATACTCAACCAAAACTCGCACAATTCCATGTCCCAAAAACGAAGGGACCAACAAATCCCTACAGAAATATTGGAAAGATAAGAAGAAGGAGAAGTTCGATTAGAGGAGGAAAGGATTCAAACCTCCTTTCAATAGTAATAAGCCTAATAGAAATCATCAATATCAGTATGCAAAGGGTGAATCCAAGAAATAATACTCCTTGGGAAAAAGGGGAAGACCACCAATCCAATGTTGGGGATACAAAGAAGGTCACTTGTACAAGGATTTCCCACACATAAAGGATAGAGTGAATACCATGCACAACATCCAAGAGGGTACAATAGTCGACGATATGGGAATAATTTATGCAGGTTTAGATGATCGACAAGCAGAGTACCAATCCAATATGATCTAGGTGGAAGGTAAGATCATAAATCAACATGTTTCTATTTTAATTGATTCATGAGAAAGTCATTGTTACATTGATCCTAAAATAGTGGATAGATTACAGTTGGAGAAAAGTAAGCTTGGAAAATCAATTTTGGTTTAGTTAGCCACTGGAAGAAAAATGAGAGTCCATGATGTTATCACATTAATTTGGGGGTTGTTTTCCTAAGAAGTGGACCCCTTTGGAAAAAAAATGGCAAGAAATGGGTTAAAAACCAACTTATCCCAAGTATTGTGCACCCAGGCACGTCATGCTAAGAGGTTCATAGATCTGGGCAGATGAGATCCATGCACCCATATCTACGTCGCAAGAGCCATATCATACCCCCCCCGTCTTTCTACATGTAGTGGAGGGGGGGGAGGTCCGAGTTGGTGGTTTCCAAGTGCGGGCCCCCCACTAATGTCTCTCCCTCTCCTTAACTCGGACCCCCCTTGCCTCAAACCTCTTACTTCCACCTACCCCATCTGAGTAGACCACTTACCACCACCTCTTACCACTATTGCCTCTGTCTCTTACCTCTGCCCACTCTGTCTCTTACCTCTGCCCATCACATCACCCACTCTCCCTCCTTGTCTCATTATGGTACACATGTCCTCCACTCACCATCGAACCATGTTGTTACACATTATTTTTGTCATCCCTATGACCATTAATGATGTAAACCTATATGTTTCCTTCAGAGGGGTTAGTGGCCTGAGTTCCTGAAGAAAGAAGGGACAAGAAATTTTCTTGAGAAAAGAAGTTGCATTTCCCTTTGTCAAAACCCTATTAAAGAAGATTTTCGCATGTTGGACTATAGCTAGGGTGCGAAAATGCCTGATTTTCACAGGCTGCACCATAGCTAGGTCGTGAAGTGTTCGTAGGTTTCTATATAGGCAGGGTGTGAAAATTCTCATACGTGGGAAAAATGAGCATCTTCTCGATGCTTCTAGAAGGAGAAACTTCCATGGTGAGGTGGCATCCAAATGGTTTGGATCTTACTCTCTTTCATGATTTGGAGGGATCATCCTAACCTCCTCACCTTATCCTCTTCATCTTATAAAAGGAGAGGATCTCTCATGGATAAGGTTACCTTTTGAGTTTGGAGATTTTGGGATTAGCTTGGATTGGATTGAGCTTTGGAGATTGTTAGCTTGGCTAGATGAGCCATGTTGTCAAGATAGATTGTGAATATTATCATATCTGTGCTCTCAGAATTCTTGGAGTGGAAGTGTGTGGGGAATGAAGGACAGTTGGAAGGGACCTTACGATATCAAGGCTATGGTTGTAATCTCTCTTTCACATTTAATATGATACAGTAATATGATTCTTTCCTATAAAGCTTGTTGTGTTTTATTATATGATTCCTTGATCACATACATAGCTTTATATTGAGTTTATGCTATTACTATCACTTTGGTTGGTTGCGTTCTTTTGCAGGTTCATCATTGTATGAGCATTGGAACGGAGCTAGGATGGTGATGGAGAGAGGAAGAGACGTTTAAATGGTATGTCACCTATCCCTCTTTAGTTAGTGTTAGAGATATTTCTTGTAAGGGGGTTAGAACGCAAAAGAATGGGTCAAAACCCACTTCTCCTAAGTTCGGGTGTTAATGCGCCCATGATTAATAAAAAAGCAAGTCTGGAAGGCTAGGATCGCGGCGCCCGGATCAACGACGAAGGTGCGATTCCAGACCCCCCCCCGCCGTTCTACCTTTAAGCGTGGGGGGGGGGGTCCGGAATCTGGGGCGCATATCTTCGACAGCCCAGATCAGCGCGCCCAGATCAACGACGATGAAGGAAATTTTGGACCCCCCCTGCCTTTCTACCTTTAAGCGGAGGGGGGGGGTCCGAAATCGTAGGTGCAGCTTTCGACGGCCTGGATCGACGCGCCCAGATCAATAGCGCTTGAACAACTCCTCCCTTCTCAACCGCTCTATGCTTAGCCAGCGTGGGCCATTCTCCTGTCTTGTCATCTTCTAGTCCATCTTTCCCCTGCTTCCATGTGTCATCCATCCGCCTCCCCTTTTTTGGTCCGCATGGTCCACCCTCCTTCTCGCCATCCACTTGTCGTGTGCCATGGTACCCACTCCTCTCCACATCAACCCCTCACCAAAAGGCGATTTCGTTATCTCCCGTATTCCTCCCTTCCGTCTGATGTCTTTCACCATGAAGCATCCGCCGTCACCCTTCTCACACCTCGTCATTCCTTCCACGCCCTCATAATCCGACACCATGCACCCTAGTCTCTGCGCTGGCCTCCATGACTATCCCTCTAGCCATTCAGTTATTCCAGGTGGCAGCGCGAGAATTATTTCGCATCCCAAGGCGCTGAGTTGGCCAGATTGTCCTCAATCCCAAGAAGCAGTTATTGAAGCGGTTGGTGGTGGTTAGACATCGTCTCCGCCATAATGGGAAAGTCCTACATTGAATTAAAGGCACGTCGATTCACTGAATAAACTGTCAGGAGATCAATCGCGTCTGTCATAAGTTGCACGACCATTCAGAGATTGCAGCCCTGTATTGTCAGAAACCATGCAGACGCAAAGCTTTCAATGCTGCGTCTCGTTTTTGTTACTGTTCCCAGTTTGAGTATATGAAGGCGTTTTCACCATTTTTGTATCTATCGATGGTTGAGTTGAGCTCCTGGTTGTAAATCTTTAATGAAGCACTGATACTCTGGTTATATATGCACTTTTGAGACTTATTGCCTGATGAATGCCAGTTTCTTTTACATCTTTGTTACACTGTGTTAGAATCGCTCGGAATTGGAGGATCCAGTCGAGCTATAGCTGTTATAGGATGATGTTGGTAGGATCACTGTAGCAGTTATAATATTTCTAGCCAGTTCTTGTGATTTTCCCAGCACTGAGCGACTTGGAATTGGAGGATCCAGTCAAGTCCTCCTCGGTTTCTTTAGACCCTGAACCAAGCGGATCTTGCATTCAGTGTCTTTCTTCTGCAAATAGCCGTAAGCCTATTGCCCAAAGTTGTTTGTTCATATTCCTCACTAAGTCTTCCACCTACTCACCCTTTTATCAACCCACTGGCTGAAGTTGGATCAAGACCTCCTTTGTCACCATATGTATCAGACTCAATTCCCGAGTTAGAGTGATATCTCCTTGAGTTTTCCTCCATTTGATCACCCCTTTAAAACAAATCGTCACTTTAAACTGATGGGCGTCGGGCTCTGCTCCTGCAAGCAATCCAGGAGTGACTTCCGGCTCCAACATTTTTGGCGCCGTTGCCGTGGATGAAGTTGAATATTTTCCTCGGGATTGAACAACAAAGATCAACTGATTCTGAAGGTGCATCAGATATCAGAACTTGAAGATTTCTACTGTGCACCTGGCGACTCCATTGTGACGACTCCACTGAGGAGAACCTGCACTATCAATTGTGGCTTCGAGAGGCATACATACGAGGTCTAATCCACACTTTCCTTCAGCTACACCAGAAGCTGACATGGAAGTAGTGCGCGGAAAGGGAAAGAGATCTGCAAAAGAAGTTTCTGTCGATGAAACAGGTAATACGCCCTCCCCTTTTGTGAGAATTCCATTTTCTTATTCGCATCTTCCTAGTCGTCCTTCTTTTGAATTCCCCCGTTCTCTAAATTTCGAGAGTGTTCCTGCTGAGTTTTCTCCTCCTGGTCTGGTATCAGAAAGAGAAATCCTTTTCACTCCCTCCTCCCTGGAGGTCTTTCCTCATCACACACCTCTAACATATGAATATTTCACCACCCCTCCTTTTGTTGCTACCACTGCACAGAGAGAAGCGTCTGCACATTCAGGTCCCTTGGATTTTTCTCTGTTTTCTTCGTTGTATCCTCCAAGAATATCTCTTCCGACATCTCCCGTTCATACTCCTTCTCCTCCAAGTTCTCCTCTACCTAATATCCCTATGGCTGGTGCTAATCCCCCTCCGAACAGAATGGATGCCATAGTTGCTGCCAGATATGCTCCTTTGATTCTACCACAGCCTCTGAACCGTCTCCCTGCTAGAGACTATTTGAAATACATGCCCAAGTTCAGTGGCGAGGGAGATGTAACTACTGAAGAGCACTTAGCGGCTTTTTACAGCTATGTAGACAACTTGAATATCGAAAGTGAAGATGTCTGGATGAGAGTCTTTGTCCAGAGCCTTGATGGGGAGGTGAGGAAATGGTTCCGGGGACTAGCCCATGGATCTATTGCTGGCATTGAAGCCTTGGATAATGTTTTCCTGAGGCAGTGGGGAGACATAAAAGATTATATGTATTACATGACTGAGTTTGGGTCTCTGAGGAAGACGGACGGGGAGTCTGTCTCAAACTTCTCCAAAAGATTTAATAAAATGTACAACAAGATTCCTGCAGAGATTAAACCCTCAGAGGCCTCTGCTCAAATTTCCTATGCTGGCGCATTTGACCCTGATTTCTATCTCATGTTAAGAGAAAGAAGAGCCACCTCTTTGGCTCATATGCAAGATGCAACTGTAGAAGTGGAATCCAACATACTGGCAGCTGACAGATTAAGAAGCCAGGTCGACACAGACAGAAGAAAGGAAAAATCGGAAGCCTCAACTTCTGGCCCATCATTGCCCCACTCTCAAGTAAATGAGTTGACCTGAGTTATGAACCTCCTTAAAGAAGAGGTGGAGAGATTGAAGGTGGAAAGGAAGAAGATGTACAAGGGCCCTCAGAACATTGAAAATAAAGGATGTTTCAGAAGGCCAAATAATTGCGCTCCTCCAACTATGCACAGAGAGAAGGAAAGAGACAGAGATGACCAAAGAGTTCAGGCTCCCTTCCAGAACAATTTTGTAGCTAATGAAGAATAAGGCGAAACAGACGAGCCTGAGCATAAAATCCACAGTGTAGAAGTCACTCCCCCTTTCCCTCATCTGACCCAGTCAGCATATGAAGAGTCTCTCATGGACGGCCAGCTGAACGAATTGAGTAAAGGAGACAAAGCTAGCGGCGGTCGAGGCAGGTACAACTTGAGGTCTGACAAAAGAGCAGCCGTACCTAACATTCCCGAGCCATCCAATAGAACAGAGAAACCTGATAATGAAGTAGAAGACAGAGGTAAGAAGGCTCAACCTCTCTCCCCCATTGTCCATAATCATGTTCCTGAAATTAGAGAAATCCCAAAGCCTATGTCTTCTTTCAATTTCGAACTTGAGGTTCAAAAGATCAGGATTCCTGTGCCCCTCACCGAGCTAATCAGACATGGGGAATTCAAAAAATGCTTCTCTGATCTGCTGAAATCCGAAGCCTCATATCCTCTCACAGACTCCATAAACCTCCAAGATGAAAGGCCTGCAGTTATCCTAGGTCCCATGGTAGAAGACAGAGATGATTCATCCCCTCCCTTCTACACCTCCCTAAACATACATGACAAGGTG
>ML798037.1:111298-138667 GCA_009831015.1 Picea engelmannii | reverse complement strand
ATCCCGTCTCACATCTAAGAGAGTCCATCCTGTTAGGGGGAGTTTGTATTGATTGAATATCTGATACCTCCGAAAAATACTGCAACAACTCAAGGGGAGCGTGTTTTCTTTGACATTGATGTCAAAGGGGGAGAAAAGAACAGGTATGGGTGCCATTGTTGCCATCAATGCTAAAGGGGGAGACTGTTGGCATGTTTTACAGACAACGTATGCTTGTCATTTATGGCAAGTACAACAACGATGATGGCTTGAGTATAGGTATAATGTGTCAAGTGGGCACCCAAAGTATTTTGGGCAGATGCAGCAAAGCAAGCTCGTGAAGACCAGAAGAGATAGTGCAGAGGTGCACGCAGAGTGAAAGAGTGTGCTTGTTAATTTGATGGCAAACAGGCAGGCAAGGAAGATCAATAGCGATGATGGATTGAGTATAGGTATAATGTGCTAGGCAGGCACCAGAAGTATTTTGGGGAGATGCAACAAAGCAAGCTCGTGAAGACCAGAAGAGATAGTGAAAAGCTGCATGCAGAGTGCAAGAGTGTTCTTGTTCATTTGATGGCAAACAGGTAGGCAAGGAAGATCAACAACGATGATGGCATGGGAAGATCATAAGTGTAAACTCCATTTTGGATTTTCAGATACTAGGAGTTGGAGGATTCAAGAGTCGAGACTCTTCATCACAGGAGTGTTGAAGTTGCAAAATGCGAAATGTTGAAATCCCAAAATAGGCACATCAACAAAGACTCCATTTCATGTTTTCGCAGACCGAGAAATCAAAGGTTTTAGATACTAGGAGTTGGAGGAGTCAAGAGTCGATACTCTTTGTCTCAGGAGTCTCGAATTTTTAAAATGAGAAACATCGAAATCCCAAAATAGGCACATCAACAAAGACTCCATTTCAGATTTTTGGATACCGGGAGTTGGAGCAGTCAAGGAAGCAACTCGCAACAGGAATTCGCAACATGTGAAATGTCGAAATGCCAAAACGTGAAATGTGAAATGTGTGTTTAGAATTGGCCCCTGGTCATAACCTATGGTCACATTGACGAAGGCTCAAGGGAGGAGCTAGCATGAAGCTAATCTCCATTTCTTGATCGAGAGTTGGAAGAGTCAGAGTGACTCGCAACAAATTCGCAAAATGCGAAATTGCGAAATGCAGTTTCGAATAAGGCTGTGGTCACAACTAGTGGTCACATCTGCAAAAGATGGAGGAAGAAGCTAGTGAAACCAAGATCCATTTCGGAGATCACAACATGGAGCGTCAAGATATCTCATCACAAGGAATGCCGAAATGCTGAAATACGGAAATGCGAAAAACACCTTTTGGTGTAGGATTCAGATACTGGGAGTTGGAGTGTCGAAACACTTCACCACAAGGAATGACGAAATGTCAAAATGTGGAAATGAAAAAAACACCTTTTGGTGTAGGTTTCGGATACCGGGAGTTGGAGTGTCGAAACACTTCACCACAAGCAATGCCAAAATGCTGAAATGCATTTTCTTGGAGGTTCACAGTGTAACTGCTAGAAATGACCGATGGTTTCTGCCAGAGGACTCAGAGAGACTTCAGGGTGATAGCTAGAGAAGATGAAGAGTCTCGAGGCATATTCCATATGCATGAAGACTGCTCATAGAGGCTATTGATAGATGTAATACCATTGGAGCCTGGAACTACAATAGAGGGAAGGAGCTCGACTGTGACAGAGAAGACAAAGAGTCTCAACTGCTAGAGAGGCTAAGGAATCTCGGCATAACACCTAGTGATGATGGACGCATGGGTTTAACCACTAGAGAAGATGAAGAGTTGTAATGATGATCAGATAGATCACTTGACATGGGGAGAGCATGCAGAAGCATTACAGAGATAGCATGCACAAGGTGAATAGAGACTATAAGAACATAGGACAAAGAAGAGATGAGGGTTGATGTTGAGAGTTATTCCGTGTGTAGAAGAAGGCAGAGTGCAGCAGCTGAAATGTATAGAAGAATAATGGTGCATAGAAGGGACATGTCACACAGAGCACATAGGCCAGTGTGAACAAGTTCTAACGGTTTCGAGGTTGTGTATTCTTTTGCCTTGAACCTTACTCTAGTTTGTTTCGCTAGTTGACAGTGTCTACACATAACATTTGAAGGTTTTATGATTTTTGGCAAGTTTCTTACTGCACCAAGGTTGCTGACTTTCACAATATTGTCAAAGTTAATATGCCCCAACCTTCTATGCCATAGCCAACTTTCATCTACTGAATTTATATGACACTCTTCTTTTAATTTAGCATTTAGTATGTATACATTTTCAGGAGTTCTAGGAGAAGTGCCAACTAATTTTCCTGTGTATTCTCTCCTAATCTCACACTTTTGAGAGTCAAAGATACAGAAGTGTCCTTGATCATAGGTTTGACTGACACTTAATAAGCTAGGCTTCAATTTATCGATAAGTAGTACATTTCTAGCTTTGTCGTTTCCAAGGCTCACAGTGCCTTTCCCAAGTATGTTACTTGAAACATTATCACCAAATGTAACTTTACCTTTTTGTTTCTTTAAGTCTAAAAACTTGTTCTTGTTACCTGTCATATGTTTCGAGCATCTACTGTCAACATACCAGAGATCCTTTTCATCTTGAGTTTTCAAGGCAATAAGGCAATCCCTCTTAGATGTTTTTACTCTCCAAAGTTTATTTTGATCTCTAATTAACTTGGACTGTTTTGAGGCTTCCATTAGTCTACAATTAATGGCTTTATGCCCATGGTTGTGGCATCTGAAGAATTGTAAGTCCCCTTCTTGTAAGGGTGCAAAGGGGTTTTAGTTTCTGGCTCTAACTGGTTTTTCTACTTGTTTATCTTTATGGATGTAGTTCTTAAACTTCAGATTCTTCTTTTTATATGCTCTAAAGTTTATAGTTGTGTCCACAATTAGAGAAAGCATAGTAGTAACCAAGAAAAATGCGAGGATACCTGTTTTGATAAAGATTCTTTGGTATTGTCTTGCCTTCTTTCTTGATGAGTGGAGGTAATTTTTTGGACCTCTTGTCATTACTTGTCTTCTCTTCATTCTTCTTCTTGAATGTACTTCAAAGAGCATCTGCATAATATTTTGAGTTAACATGTCTTTTCTTTTGAGAATAACCTATTCCATTTTTATTTTCAGGATCCCTTTGAGCTGTAATAATCTTATCTAATATTTTAGAGCTATTTTCAAATTTTGTTTGAATGATTTTTGCATCCAGTTCCTTTTTTAGATGAACTATTTCTACCTCCATTCTTTTACAAGTTGTTTATTTTTATTTAAGAGACTTTTCCATATTTTATTCGATCTTATTTGCTTCTACGATTTGTTTTCTCGGGTTGCTCATGAGTTTCTCCATTTCTTTTTCCTTGTGTTCATATTTTTCTTTTTGTTCAACTACAAAACCTTTCATGTGTCTATATCTGGTTTTGTATTTTCTTAATCCATTCAGAGCACTGAGAAGTTCTTCCTCCATATTGACTTATGCTTCATCTTATAGATCTTCTTCATATTTGATTTTTTTTGTTTCATTAGACTCTTCAATACCTAAGAAAAGGACTTCATCATCGTCAGATTCATTGTTATCACTGGACTCAGATGAACTGTTGTTTTCCTCTTTTGAATAAAAAATATTTTTCCCTCTGTAAAACTTTTTCTTAAAGTTGGGCTTTTCCTTTTTCTGATATTGAATATTTTTGTTTTCTTGATCTTCAGGGTCCTCCTTGGGGTAAGGAAACTTGGATGCAAAATGAACAATTTTTCCACAGTTAAAGAATTTGAACGAAAGCTTTTCTTTGTACTTCCCTGAACCTTTCTCAAGTTTTCTAATGAAATTGGCTTCTTCCAAATCAGATTCTTCGTGATGATTAGATTGAGGATTTTTCTTCTGATTTATCTTTTTTCTAGATGCTTTGAAGGTTGTTTCATCTTTTGTTGATTTATCATGCCCTGTTCTCATTTCATATGCTGTAAAGATTCCATGGAGCTGATCAACTGTGAGTGTTTTTAGATCGGATCTATCTTCTATTGAAGAGATCTTTGCATTATATCTCATAGGTAATGACCTTAATATGTTTTTCACAGTAGGTTTATCTGTAACTTATTCTCCTGCTACTCTAATTGAGTTGACCACTTCATCTACCCTGTGAAAGTACTCAACGATATTTTCTTCTTCTTTCATTTTCAGATTTTCAAATTGAGTTCTGTAGGTCTGTATTTTAGCTTCTTTGACTTTGTCATCTCCTTCATATACATCTTCCATTTTTTCTCAGATTTCTTTGGCCGATTTGCAATGCATAACTTTCACACATATAGAATCAGTCAACCCAGCTAAAATTCCATTATCTTCTCTTGATTTATCATCACATATTTTCTTTCCTCTAGATCCTTTGGGTGGAGTAGTCGGTGCAATGTAACCGTCTACAACGGATTGCAAGGTATCAAAACCGAGTGCTAAGAGGAAGTTTTTCATTCTTATTTTCCATAGAGCATAGCCTTCTCCATTGAACAATGGTGCTTTGTTATTAGACATCTCTTCTTGTTGACCCATCTTCAAGATCTTCCTTCAAGTTTGTTAGACTGTGCTGAAGGAACCTGCTCTGATACCAATTGTAGAATTAGATCCTGTCACTGAGAGGGGGGGGATGAATCAGTGACAGAACAATTATATCAATTTTTCTTTTATTTATGCAAACATAATTTTAACATAGTATTTTATCATCGAACCCAAATGGGAAAAACCAAAAATTGTTTTCTATTAACTGCAATTTTTTTTTTACATGTTACATAGAAGGAAGATGTACTTCCTCTTTGATCAGCACCAACTGATCAAGATGTACCCACACCCTGGTTTACCAGCACCAACTGGTAGGAGGCTAGGACCCCCATGTTTAGTCAGCTACAACTGACAAGGAAGTACCAACTCCCTTTGCAAGCACCAACCTGCCCTTGCACCACCCAATCAACCTTAATGCATAGGTATTAGCTTTTCTTCCTTGAATCTACTTCATCTTTTGATCTTCTGATATGGACTGCAGAGACACTTTCTTCTCACCACTTTTTCTCATCTATATAATCTTCAAACTGGTGTGAAATTTTAAAATGTGTCCCTTTATTTGAACCATTGCACCTTTTGATTTAAAATGATAATCTAAACCTTAATTAATATCATTTTTCTTTTTATTCTTTATTAATATCTTTTAATCATGATTGTGTATTGGTTCATTATTTGACCATCGTGCCTCTTTGATTTATCATAATTGTTGTATGTTTAGTGGATCGAACCTCTTAAGATAACTTAACCATCATCATATTTTAATTATCTTTAACATGAGTACCTTTCATAAATTGATCATAACATGGATCAATTTTATGCATTGAATTTGTTCATGGATCTCTGTCAGTTTCATAGAGGCCAGATACTTTGGAGGCACTTCCTTCAAGCCATTACATATGACCATGCCATAAGACCACAAGCTTTACCAACTACAATTATGTATAATAAGATGCTTATAGCATATGACCAACGACAGTGACCTCATGCTTTAGGAAATTAGACCAAACAAGTGCTTGAGCGCTTCTTTTAAAATCAATGGTCAGGATTTAATTTTTCACTGATATGAGCTGCTTACGGGGTTTTGGGACTTTGTCGTTCAAGTCATCATGACTCCACTATATTACCAAACCCCTAGTCATGAAATTGTTGAATACATCTCAGAACCACATGACCAACCACAGTGACTAGGTGCTATACCAAACACTCATTTTGAGCTCTTTAGAATCAACGATCATGATTCAATCACTCACATATATGGATGGTTGTTGGTGTTTCAACGTTTAGCCATTCAATTCTTAGAGACTCACAACATGTCAAATCTTTTGAAGATGATATTGCCGAAATGATTGGACGAATCACATTTATTTCATGAAGATAGCTCAACATTTTATTTTAATCCTTACATTCCTTCATCCGACGGCCAGGACTTAATCAACTATTGTGATGGATGGTTGTCGGTATTTTGAAAATTGCGCATTCCACTAAGCAGTATGATGATTCGGGAAGCTAGGATTTGTGCGTCTAGATCTATGGTTGACATTCAATTCTGGACCCCCTTTTCCATACTGCCTTTGATGAAAGGGGGGGATCCGGAATTGGACGCGCAATACTTGGATGACGGAGATCAAGGAGCTTAGATCAATAGTTAATATTGGATTCTGGACCCCCCTTGCCATTCTTCCTTTAATGAAGCGAGGGGGTCCAAAATGGGGTGATTTCACATGGGTCACCCTAAAACCACTCTCACTTCTCACCGACGTATTAAGGTGGGTGCACCTTACCTGGATCTAACGGCTATTGATTCATGCACTTGCGCATTCAACGGTCATGACTTAATATGGTCATTTGACTAATTATCCAACATTCCTTCTACTTGAAAATGATTCGACTGCTTCAATAAGGACTTGGGTTTGATCCCACGGTCAACGGGTATATGGATAGTCAAACTCTCATCATTTTCGATGGTCACAATCCTCTCGCGACCCTTAAGCCCATGGTCAAATTCTGATCGAACGACAACTGTTATTTTCCTATTGATCGGATGGTTGTTGAGTCTTCTCACCATTATTGTGCATTTGATCAACTGTGTAATCCTTCCACTGATCCCGACTACATATTCTACACTCTGTTCTTCCATCAGATCTTTCTTCATGTGCTAGCCTTTCTGGACATCATCGGATTGTTGATCCTATCGTGATCAACAGTTCATTATTCTTCCAGAGATTTGGACTTCTGGTTGTGTACTTCTCATGTTGACATCAATGAAAATTATGTCCAACAAAGGATTAAACAGGAAGACATCAGGAATACTACCTTCTTGACAAGTTATGGTCATTATGAGTTCACAGTGGTGCCATTTGGGTTATCAAATGCACCAATTGTTTTCATGCGCTTAATGAATGGTGTTTTCTGAGAATATTTAGACAGGTTTTTCATTGTCTTTTTGGATCACATCCTTGTATATTCCAAGTCAAAAGAAGAAAATGAGCATCATTTGAGGATGGTGTTGCAAGTTCTAAGAGAGCATCAATTGTATGCCAAATTGAGAAAGTGCTCATTTTATGAAAACATAATTCACTATTTGGGGCATATCATATCTGAATAAGGGATTGCAGTGGACCCTAAAAATATTTAGTCCATTAAAGGGTGGACAACACCTAAGAGTGTGACGAAAGTCAGATCCTTCATAGGTCTAGTTGGCTACTACAAAAGGTTCATTGTAGGGTTTTCGAGAATAGCTCATCCCATCACTTCATTGCAAAGGAAGGGGAAGAAGTTTCAATGAACAACATAATGTGAAATGAGCTTCCATCAATTGAAGCAGTTGTTAACCAGTGCTCCAATTCTGAATATTGCTGATCCGAATGAATATTTCATGGTTTTTACAGATGTGCACAAAGAATGACTAGGAGGAGTCCTTAGTCATAAAGGATTTTTGATATGTTTCAAGTCCAGAAAATTGAAAGAGCATTAAAGGATCTATGCCAATCATGATTTGGAGTTGGCAGCCATAATGCACTCTTTGAAGAAGTGGAGGCACTACTTCATGGGAAAGAGGTTTGAGTTGAGGACATACCATAATGGTTTGAGGTACCTGTTTGATCAGCCTACTTTAAATGCTAGGCAGAGTAGATGGTTGGAATTCCTCTGTGAATATGACTTTGATATCAAGCACATCAAAGGAAAGGAGAACAAAGTGGCTGATGCATTCAATAGGAGAGTGCATGAACTGCATGCTACAACCATTATCTTGTATCAGACAAATCTTAAATGAAATATTTATGAGGCTGCAAAATTTTATTTGCAGTACATTGTGTTGGTAACTAAATTGTAGCAAGGAAAAATGAAGCAGAAAGATGAATATTATGAATTGGGAATTGATGGAATTCTCTTGTACAAAAACAAAGTTTATGTACCAAGTTCTCATGAATTGAGGAGTATGATCTTGAAAGAGATGCATAATGTGCCTTATGTTGGGCACCCTGGATATCAGAAAATAGTTTCAACAGTCAAGAGTCAATATTATTGGTCAGGCATGAAGAAATAAATTGCAGAGTACATAGCTAAATGCTTGGAGTGTCAAAGGGTCAAGGATGAGCATAGACACCCAACTGGGTTGCTCCATCCATTACCCATTCCTGAGTGGAAGTGGGAGGTGGTGACAATGGATTTAATCACAGGATTACCCAGAACAAACAAGCAACATGATTCCATCATGGTGGTGGTGGATAAGCTTACTAAAGCTACCCATTTTATTCCATTGAAGACTACTCACAAGGAAACTAACGTTGCTAATATTTATATGAGGTAAGTAGCACGCTTGCATGGAATACCCAAGACAATTGTGTCTGAAATAGACCTAAATTTTACCTCAAAGTTTTAGAGAGGATTATTCAAGGGGTTTGGAACGAACCTAAACTTCAACATAACCTATCATTGTGAGTCTGATGGAAAAACATAAAGAGTAAATGAAGTGATAGAAGATATGTTAAGAATGTATGTGATGGAAAAACCATCCATATGAGAAGACTACCTACACTTGGTAGGGTTTGATTACAACAATTGGTACCAAGAATCACTGAAGAATATCCCATTTGAGGCACTTTATGGAGGAAAGTGCAACACCACGGTAAGCTGGGACAACCCAGCTGATAGAGAAGTGGTTGGACTAGTGTTGCTCAAGGAAATGGAAGAGAAAATGATGAAGATTAAACAGAATTTGAAGGTTTCCCAAGACAGGAAGAAAATCTATGCTGACAAGAACAAAACTCACAAGGAATTTAAAGTGGGTGATCATGTTTTCCTGAAGGTGAAAGCCAACAAAAGATCTCTGAAGTTGGGAAACTATTCCAAGTTGGAAGCTAGATATTGTGGGTCTTTTGAAATTCTAGAAATGATTTGACCAGTAGCTTATATTCTTGCATTTCCTGCATCTATTTCTATACATAATGTATTTCATGTCTCCTTGCTAAAGAAATATATACCTGATGCTAAGCATGTGATTGATTGGAATGTGATTCGGGTGGAATAAGAAGGTGCTTTACAGGTGCACCCGGTGCACATACTGGACCAGAAGAAAAAATAGCTCTGGAATTGAGCCATGAGGATTGTAAAGGTCTAGTGGACCTAGTATAGACCTAAGCACGCAACGTGGGAGGATGAAGATGCTATACAAACATAATACCCGCATCTTTTTGAAGATTTTGAAAATATTGTTGATGTTGTGTAACTAAGTTGCACTGAGGACAATGCAAAAATAAGGGGAGGGGATTCTAATATCCAAAGGTCGAGCCCTAATTGTAATTATGAATGTAATGATTTTTACAAGTTGGTGAGACAAGTAATTATAAGCTGGTAGACTTATGTGTTTATTAGGCTGAAGATCCTAGATGCTAAGGCTAGTGGGCCTGATTTTATATATGTAATTATGCATATTATTAATAAAAATGCATTGTTGCGTGTAGACCAACCACGAAGAAAGAGTTATGGGGGACTAAAATCCACTGGGTAGGGAAAGGGATGGGGTTTTGAGCCTAGGAAAGATGGGGTAATATTAGGAGCTAATAGAATAATATATTATTATTCTAAAAGATATAAAGAGGATATTAATTTATCCGAATTTCCTTTTGGGACAGGAATGAGCTCCAAGTGGGGGGAACATTCTCCTGGAGGGAGTCAAGTTTCATCCAAAACCCATGCGAATTTATGGGGGGGAATCCTCATGACTCTGACCATTCTCACCATTCAGACACTCTCACCATTCTGAGGACTCTCACCATTCGGACTAGGTTCACCATCTGTTACCTCGATTGACTACCATACCAATAAGAACACAGTAACCGTGGAACACCATTGTGGAATTCTTGAAACACCCTAAACCTCTGTGACAAGCCTGAATTGATACCCTTGTTGTACATGTACCTGTAGTTTTCCTACATATTGTCTTGCCATTACTGTTTCCCCACATCCAATTTTTGTTGCTTCCATCACCTTGCCCATGTGTTGAGGAGAGAGAGTGAAGAAGAAGGTTGTCAGACTTGTGAGAAACTCTCTCCAGGTGAGAGAGTGTGATGAGGAAGTGAGCTCTCCTGGAAGAATTCCAGTAGCCGCTACAGAGCTCTGAGAATTCCTGATCCATCATGTGGTTGAATCCCTAGAAAGGGAGGTGTAACAGCCAATGGACTATGTGACAATGAATCTGTACACTCCTAGGGTGGGACATTCATGTGGGGAATGAGAGTATGTGAGATGTGGGAATAAGTGGCTCCTTGGAGGAAATCCTTCATGTAGTACTGTGCAACTTCTAGTTGTCCCTTCCTAGCCTAGGAATCCCTTTCCCGATGGAGTTTAGTCCCAGCTTGGGGGTGACCCACTGTCGAGAGTGATGAGCAACGTATTGTAAGGTTGGGAGGTTCATGGAAGGTCTGCATGCATATGGTGTACTTTAATTAAAAGATAAGTACCAATCCTCTTTTCATTTACATGTTGTGTATTTGTATTTGATGTTATATTTATGGGTTTGCCTATGAATATTGTATGTATGCTTTTACTGTTATTTCTTCTTTATTCTATGTGATAGTAGAAGGTAAGTCATCTATTAAATTTGTATGTGTTATTGTCGCTTTCGAAAGAATATGTGTATGAACAAAATGTTTATGTCTGGTTAAAATTGTATTATATATATATATATATATATATATATATATATATATATATATGTATGTATGTATGTATAATCGAGCATGTTATTTTTCTGGAGTAGCATGACCCAACCCAGGTGGCCAGTAATGTGACAAATTGGTATTAGAGAGAAAATATGTTTACTCTGTGGTGTTTCCCGACCAAGTGGGTGGTCGGGTATGTTACAGAAACAAAAAGGTTCTATTACTTAACTAAAGTCACTGCTGGTAACTAAATTTCATGGGTTGCATCACAAAAGTATGCAAAGGTTGAAATTTTTTTTTACTTCCATGGATCCACACATATTCCACAAATTGGAGAATGAAACCTTTGACACTGGAACAAAACTTACACAGGTTTGGCGAATTTCTGGAAAAAAGGCCTCAAAGGTCTCTTCAATTATCCCAAACCCTGATACCTGTGTAAAATATGAGAGAGGTTTTTATGAATGGACCTATTCTCAACAAAAAAGGTCTTTTAGTTTTCACAAATGAAACTCAAGTTGATCAGAAGGTGTGACGAAATAAAATGACAAAAACAAGAAAAATAGAGCATGGCGAATTTCTGGAAAAACGACCTCAAAGGTCTCTTCGATTCTCTTAGACCATGATACCTGTGTAAAATATGAGAGATTGTTTTGTGCATGGACCTGTTCTCAACAAAAACCTTTCATTTTTTACAAATTCACCTCTATTGTTTCGGGAGGCGTTCTACAAGACAATGGCAAAAACATGAAAAAACATAGCATTTTGTGAATTTGTGGCAGCGCCTTAAAAATACTTTCTTTGAATGTGCTCTGTATTTATTTAATTATGAAAATATATCTATGAATGTTATTTTATCTACATATAAATATAGAATCGACCCTTGATTGACCCTTATGAATATAGAGTTGTTGGATTGTTTTCGGTGAATGTTGATCTAAAATTATGCCTAGAACAGAGGATAGAATATGCAAAACCTTGAGATCGGGAAGTGAATATGATCCTTTGCTTATTTTTTGAATACTATGTCTTTAAAATATTCAATTTATAACACAATTTTCTTCTGGGAAAAGCATGACAATTCAAGTTTTGTTAATCTTATTGGGAATTTCAAGGTCTTGGTTCCCTAGGCACAAATTCCACAACAACAATATTGGGACTGTGTTTTTTAGTTTTTCTTTGTCCCCTTGTTTTTTTTCTTGGTAATTTTTTTTTGCTGCATGGTGGAGGTCACAATGTTGTATTTTGAATGCTCATGTGACAATGGTCTTGGTGGAGTGAAATGTTCCTCTTATTGTCTGATACAAACCGTGTTTCCCTCCTCCTCTCTTTCATTTGTTGTAGTTGATATTAGCTTCCTTCGAGGGGTTTCTTCCTTTGTCAGGGTAATTGATTTGGCCCTTTTAGATTGGGTAGCCCCCTTTTTGGGTGTAAATTTCTTATTTCTATTTGGTTGGGTCGAACATATGTGTTAATTTTATTTACTTTAACACCTGTAGCGATAATTATCCATGATGTCGAGATGATAAGAGTTGAAGGCACAAACCTGCATGACTTTAGCATGAATTTTGCAATGATTTTAAACTAGTGGTAACCCTCGTGAACTTTATTTCTCAGGAAAATGCAAACACATGAAAGGAGCCAACACAACTCTTTTAAATATTTAAATTAATTTATGAACGTTTAAACATTTTAAACATTGCGCTTTTACATTGTTTGCAAGAAGAGGCATATTCTTGCAATCAGTGTTTTTCTGCACCAAAAAGGCCTTGTAGACCTACTATAAGCTCATTAAAATATTTCAAGATGAGAATATGTTGTTAACCCAAATCAAAACGCGCAGTAACCTTCCAAGAAATCAAGAAAATGGTGCAAAAACATTAGAAGGGTAAACACAACTCAAAATGACTCATTAACCATGGAGAAAAAACTGAAAAAAATAATCCTTAATAGGATGTATATACTAATGGAGGTAAACAGAAGGAATGAAGACCTAATTTCTAACATTGGCTCCAACAAGGGATAACCCTTTCTTGTGAAGTGCTAAGAACAGTAGACTAGGTGCCTTACTCCTCAAAATCTGCTCCCACTCCCCTTAACTTACCTCTGTTTCTGTCTGTCATCCATGAATATATGTCACTGTCTCTCAACCATGCATATATGTCACTGTCTCTCAACCATGCATATTTTTCATTCAAAACTATAGCTACACCCTAGTGCCTTTGTTGGGATATGGAGTATTATTGATGATCTACTGTATAAACAAAATAAAAATGAAATGCTCAAATGAAAATATTATTCAACACACCCCTACTTTACTCAAATGAAAATCAAATAATCACGTGTAATCAAATTTCCAGTGAATCCATATGAGGATTTGATTAACAATCTACAACTGATCTCCATATTTAAGTACGAATATGATAGTAGAAACTAAAAAATATAGCAGCAACTTATAATCTTGAAGCCCATACATAAAGTTTTGAAATCAGGGATGATTTTAAGGATGGAAATTTATATTAAAATATAGAAACATGGGCTAATCTTACTTGTCCTTAATATGAAAAATGTAAAATGTTTGGCAATAGTTTTGTAAAAATATTCAAATTTCTAAGGATTTTATATACTTTCTATAAAATTTTGGCGATTTTTGAGGTGAAATAATTTTATTCTATGGAATTTGGGCGAATCGTTTTTATAAAAAAAGTTAATTAGCAAATCGTTTTTTGGGAAAAACCATGGAAAATTAGCTCATTTGCGAAATTTAGCCCCTAAAATCATCTATGTTTGAAATTCTTCCTTCACAAAATGAATGAGAATTTTTTTTTTAATCCAATTTGACTTCATATAGATTGCTACAAGATCTGCAAAAACATGAGAACCATACATTTTTTGATAATGAACATCAATACCTATTTCAATCTGATCTTCAACACTGAAATTGTGTTGTATGTTTTTTATTTTGCTTATGAATGTGCATGATTTTAGTTGTGTTATATCCACTTCATGGTAAAAAACTAAAAATCCTCCATTCAAAACAAATTTTGGTAGAAACATCCCATTTTGTTCATCGACCAAGATATTTCCTTCACTGTTGTTCAAAGGATCAGATTCATAGTTATCACATATGGGCATATTAAGTTGATAAAGCTGTTATTGGTTTTGGATTTCAATATCATCTCCTCCACTACTCTTTAAAACATAGGCTTCACAACTATCATAGACTGTCTCACTGCTAAGGAGTTCCATTTGTGTAATTGTATCAATCTATTTCTCATCGTCAATATTTTGATCATAGATGGGATGGTCTTTAAAAAATCCTGAAACCTGAACTTCAAAATCCTCCATTTCATGACATCCTTGGGAAATTGAATGCATTATAACAACCTAATATATGTCAACCTTTGGAGAAGTAATCTCACCATAAAAAACATTGTTAGAGATATCTGATATAATGTCAAATGTTTCTACGAAATTATGATCATCTTTTTTGTCATCAGAACAATCAATAAAATTTTCCTCCTGAATAGAAAAACTAGAAAATATTTCACAAGGGGATGACCCTTATTCCACTTGTTTAACATTAACTCCCTTCTCATTCATACTATTAGAGGAACCAACTATAGAATTCTTCATATATAAATCAAACTCCTCACAACAATTTTCAAAAATCAAATCAACTGGAAAAAACCTTTTACAATGATCACTAAATGTTGCATGGAACATTTTTAGGGAAGATATGATAGCAGGAGGCAAGGATCGATACCATTCATGAGAATATCCTTTTAATGAGTACATGAACATCTTAATTAATACATCCTCATGATGTATACCCAACTGATGCATGACTTCATGGAATTCAATAAAATTATCTGCAAGGTTATCATCTTTATCTTCTCTAAATATGGGAAAGTAATCACCCCATTCATCTATAGTAGGAACAACATTTGGAAAACCAAGAACAACAAAAAAATTAAGAGGATAAAACCTCTAAGCCAGGATGGATTCCATATGAAAATATGACTTCTTGAAACTATGGATTCACCACTGGATCCTTTAACCATGGAGTCGCCATGTGAATGATCTGCAGTCTGAATATGTCTGGCACTTGTTCACCATCAAAAACCAGATCTGATTATTGTTGTTTTCCCAGGGAAATATTGCTTCGTTACTTCATTCCCCGACAACGATGCCAGAATATGTTGGTCCCAAATTATTCACCTGACTATTGAAGGGAAGATCTAGGCCACCTCGATTTTGGAAAGGTTTGTTTTTTTATTAATTAAGTTTGTTGGTCAGCTAAATGATAGGTTTTCAAAGATGAAAATTTGATTGGATTGGCCAAACAATATGAATGCAGGTTATTCTTAGCTAATAGTATGAACTTTGATGAATGGTTGGGGATATGGAAAGATAAATAGAATAAACAACAACAAGAAAAGAAATGAATTACTTGATGTGTGAGAATTAAGACTTAAAATGATATTTTATGGCCTAGAAAAATATCCAAATACAAATCATCCAACATGTTCTCAAATAACCGATATTTTTACTAAAACAATAGTTGTTTAACATGTTTTATAACAACAAAAATATGAATTAGAACAATAGCTGAAAGAAGAAGGAAACGTACATTGCACACCTCAAAATTTTCATCCAAGATGAAATTAAAACACATGAAGACTTCAACAAGAAAACACAATTGTCATCAATATATATTCAACAGATACAGAGCTTTACAATCATATGATCAGGTCCAACCAGTTTTGATTCTTGAATCTTTCCACTAAAAAATGAACCCCCCTCACAATTTCCATATTCCCTTTTTATCTATCAAAGGGGTTTGAATACCTATTTCAGATCTAGCACTAATCTCTTCATTACATTTAGATCTCTAGGTATTAAAATTTTTCATTTAGTTATGGTCACTTTCAGAAAATACTCTATACATTGAGTGAAGTAGAGCTCAAGTACTAGTTTGAAGGGATGAATCCCCATCTCTGGGCAAATATCTTCAACCTATCTAACATTGTTTTTATGAAAAATATATTTATTACAGATGGTTGCAATATCTCAAACTGAAACAAAAATATTATATTACTTAACTAAAGTCATTGTTGGTAACTAAAGTGCATGGGTTGCATCCCAAAAGTATTTTAAGTCTGAAATTGTTGTTTACTTGCATGGATCCATATGTATGCCACAAGTTGGATAATGAAACCTTTGACACTGGAAAAAAACTTTCACAGGTTTGGCGAATTTATGGAAAAACATCCTCAAAGGTCTCTTTGATCATCCTAGATCGTGATACCTGTGTAAAATATGAGAGAGGTTTTTGTGCATGAACCTGTTCTCAACAAAAACGTTTTTCATTTTTCACAAATTCACCTCATGCTGTTCACAAGGAGTGCATAAATACAATGGAAAAAATAGGAAAAATAGAGCATGGCGAATTTTTGGAAAAAAGACCTCAAAGGTCTCTTCTATTCTCTCAGAATGTGATACCTGTGTAAAATATGAGAGAGGTTTTTGTGCATGTACCTTTTCTCAACACAATTTTCTTTCATTTTTCACAAATTCACCTCCAGTTGTTCGAGAGGCGTGCCAGAAGACAATGACAAAAAAAGAAAATAAATGACCATTTTCTGAATTTCTAGCAGCACCTTAGCAATCCTTTATTTGAATGTTCTATGTCTTTATTTAATCATGAAATGATATATTTGAATGCTATTTTATCTTCATATAAATCTATAATGAACCCTTATGAATATGGAGTTGCTAGATTGTTTCCGGTAAATGTTGATCTAAAATTATGCCCATAACATAGGATAGAATCTACAAAAATCTTGAGATCTGGAAGTGAATATGATCCTTTGATTATTTTTCAAATACTTTGTCTTTCAAATATTCAATTGATAACACACTTTTCTTCTAGGAAATCATGACAATTCAAGTTTTGTTAGGCTTATTGGGAATTTGAGGGTCTTGGTTTCCTAGGCATACATTCCATGACATTAATCTTGGGACTGTGTTGTTTAGTTTTCCTTTTTCACCTTGTTTTGTTTCTTGGGAATTTTATCCTTCTGCATGGTGGAGGTCACAATATTGTATTATAAATGCTCAGGTGACAATGGTCCTTATGGAGTAACATGTTCCTCTTGTTGTCTCATACAAACCTTGATTCCCTCCTTCTCTCTTTTATTTGTTGTAGCTAATCCTAGCTTCCTTCGAGGGGTTTCTTCCTTTGCTGGGGTAATTGATTTGGACCTTTTAGATCAGGTACCCCCCTTTTTGGGTGAAACTTTCTTATTTCTAGTTTGTTGGGTCGAATGTATTTGTTAATTGGATTTACTTTACCACCTGTAGTGATAATTACCCACAATCCCGAGATTATATGAATTGAAGGCGCAACCCTGCATGACTTTAGCATGGATTTTGCAATGATGGTCAACTGGTGGTAACCCTCATGAAATAGAGTGCCCGGTAACATGCACATGCATGTAAGGTGCCAACACAACTCTTGTAAAAATTTAAATTAATTTATGAATGTTTAAACAATTAAAACATCGCTCGTTTACATTATTTGCAAGAAGAGGCCTATTCTTGGAATCTATGTTTTTATGCACCAAAAAGGCCTTATAAACCTGCTATAAGGACAGTAAAATATTTCAAGATGATAATATGTTTTTAACCCAAATCATAATGTGCAATAACCTTCCAAGAAAGCAAGAAAATGGTGCAAAAACAATAGAAGGGAAAAAAACAACTCAAACTCACTCATTAACCATGGAGAAGAAACTGAACAAAATAAGGCTTAAGAGGATGCATAGGCTAATGGAGGAAAATATTTGGAATGAAGACCTAAGTTCCAACATTGTACAAGTCAGGTATGATGGTGGGTATCATTTTAATATTTGAGGCATTCTATCTTGTATATCAGAGGTTATTTTTTATTATGAGACATCTTCTTTATAAACTGTGCCTTTTACCTTGTTTAAATGTTGGTGGTTGTCTTGGGGAACTCAAGTAGATGATCACCCTTAGGATGGGGGTGTTTCTGGGAGCTTCCTTTGATGAGTCATCATTCCACTCACGACCATATTTACCACTTTCCATCATCATTTCCCCTCATGACATCATCTCTTGGGATTTTGGGTTAGACTGGCCCTAGAAGGGACCATTCCTCATTTCATGGGAAGAAGGGGTTGAAGGCCCAAAGGGGAGTTAGCTATAAAAAGATAAAATCCTAATGAAATAACCTTATGGATGCTTCTCCCACGGGACCCTGAGAGAGTAAAAAATATTCTCCATAAGAAATAAGTACCCCGGGAAAAGAATAAATAAAAACACTTAAAGGATCATTTGAGGATAAGGGGGCTCATCATGAGCTATCCTATCACATCCATGGGTATCTAACGGTATGACCATTTCTATCCATCATACCAGGGTAATGGATCTAAGTTTCATGGCTAAGGTAAAGAGGGTCTCATAAGGAGCCAACCTTCTCATTTCTGTGAAAGTACTTGTGGGTGACACTGTCGATATCTGGTCACCACACTAGGGCAATGACCTCCAACTCTCCCTATGTTATATTGAAATAAAATACAAGGAAATAAATATAAAATTAAATTTATGGGCTTGGAAAAAATGCATTATGGACGAAGGTGCAACACACCCTCCACAAAGACACCCATAAATGAGATACTATGGATCTATGCATATCATGAACCCCATGCCCATTGAGTACTTCCCCCATCCATTTCATTTCATTCACATGACTCAAATATGATTTTTCCTAGACTTAGAGGGTTTTATACATTGAAAATAAGTACCATGCAAACTGACCCAGTACCAAACTTAGAAAAACGTCTAGTTTTTTAAGCACATGTTTGTATGATGTAGGCATGGTATTCATGCTTTAATGGATATTTTATTGACTTGATTCACTAATCATGATGCTTTTAATTGATATCCTTGTAGGGCATATCCATTTGTCTTGCAGGTACATGTTGGTGGCCAGTTTTGGAAGAACAAGCCTAGATTGGGTTTCCATGAGGGAAAGAAACCCACAAGATGGATGGAATAGGCCCAAATTCCAAATGATAGGGAGATGTTTTTGTAGGCCTAGGAGACAATTGGATAGACATATCCCACCCTTTTCATGCCAAAAAAATTTCCCAGAAGGGGAAAAATGTCACTCCCTATGGGATTGACATCACATTTGAGGGGAATATGGTGGTTGATGATGAATCAGAGAATGAAACATGGAATTTTGAGGTGGATAGGCTCCAGATGATTTCCACATGGCCTTTGGAGGCCCTACTTTTCATCCCTACTCCAACGACTTACTCAATTTTCCAAAACGTCCTCCTTCAAGGTATGATGCCACCTTTGTTTTAGGGTTTTCTTTCTGCAAAAGTGAAATTAAAGATAAATTTTAAATATTATCTTTGTAAAGGGGAAATATTAGGGCTATTGACCCATAATATTGTGTTTTCCCTAATATTATGTGGACAAACTATGTTAGCTACATTTTCTATAAATATAGATCATAAGAATTCATTTTCATATCATAACTCTCCATTGTGAGAGGCTCTTGGACTGGAATTTTCTCTCTCTTTGGCTAGTTCTATCTCTTTTTCTTTTTTTATGTCTATGTCTTGGTTATGTTTTATGGATATGGTGTGCTAGCCTTGGGACGCTTTCTTCATTTCTTTTTTGGTGGTTAGTCTAGATTTTATTGCCTTTTAATGCTTGAAGGTTCCATTTATTTCATTGTATTATCATTTGTACAAGTTAAATGTTCTATTTGCTTGATCCAAGTAGGGATTATAAGGGCATACACCCCTACTTGTGTTTACACCATTTTATTTCTAAGCGAATATTGCTTCATAAGGGTTTACTAAGAAGAGTATAATTGCATACACCCTCCTAGTTAAAACCCTAGCTAAGAGAAGATTGCCTTGGGGAGTAAAATGGTTTACAGCCCCAAGGAAGTAGCCTATATATCTTCTTCATATTCTATTGACTCCATTAACCCTTTCTTAAAGGAACTAGTCATTTACTTATTGCATGAGAGAAATAAATTGTTGCCTTGGTAAACGTACAAATTTCAAGTTTTGAAGTCGTCTCTTTGGGATAGTTATATTGATTCTTTGGGGATTCTTATTCCCTTAGGGAATCCTATTTCTCCCACAAATTATTATTTCTGTAATAAAAATAACCTACAATCATTTGGGATGATTTAAACTCTAACCCTAACCAGTAATATGTCACAAACTAACCCTAGACTAACCCTCTAACTTTGCTAGTTTAACCTACTAACTTCGGTGCATCTATTGGGATATATTTTGGAACTTTTTATGGTCAGATTTTCTGTTATACTTCATTGAATTCTATAGACATAAGGCTGATATACTGCTGCAAAAATTTACATTTACGACAAGCATATTTATTCAGTCTTGAAGTGTTATTTTCGGTCCACATTGGTTACTAGTTGTATTGGTAACATTGCTAACTAATATAGACCTTTTACTTGTTGATTTGAATGTAATCTATTGCTGATTTACTAAATTGTATGCTGATTTATTTTAGGGAAAACAAGCTTGATGTTCTGATCCATTACTATACTTGGTTGAAAAGTGTCTTTTCTTGTGTCTTGGGAAGGTACAGGTGCATCGACAACTATATATTTACTTGGTATCCATTTTCCTCTCTTACTTACCATTTTCAATCAATATATTCTTCCATCACTTGACCTTCCAAGGGAATTCTCCTTACACCTCCCTTCATCCTTCTCATCCCCCGTAGGGTCTCCGGGATTGCCTCCCAGAAGTGACCTTAGTCAACCCCCAAGTGCAGGACCTACATCGAGGTGACATTGGGTGTAGTGTACCATAGTTGTAGCACATGATTTTTGTGGTTGGGTTGGAATTTTCCCAACCTACAACTTGTGCTATAATTTTGGGACTGGGCGTGTTACCTTGCAATTTTCTGAGAAAAAATTTGGGTCTGCTTGTAACAGGGAACATTACAATGTGGTATCAGTGTTCCAGTTTCAAGACTGAGCCTGCATGGGATGATTTAACAGAGTGTTGAAGCATAAATTCACATGAAAACAATTTTCAATGGATGTTTGCAATATGTTTGAGGAAAATATTGCAGAAAAAATGAGAAATTTCATGGGTAATTTGACGAAAAGGAGCCCAAGAATTAAAAATAATCATTTACGGCTTCCAATTGTGGAAAATTCGGGCTTGTAGGTGGAAAAATTTGGAATCTACAGTGTGTCCATTGTTACCATAGTATAATTGGGAGAAATTGGGTGAAAATCCCCAATTTTTGTAAAGGGATTATAGAAATTTGACATCGAGGGTCAAATTCTAAGAGGAGGGTTCATTTCAACTTACAAGCGACTAAATGTGTCTTATATATGCAAGTCGCCCATTTCCATAATGAGCATGATGGTTGCGAGTTAGAATTATGGAAAATCAACTAAGTGTAGAAATAATTTTGCGTGCATTAAGTAAAGGAGACACGTAGAAAATAAGAGTGTGCACTAAACTTTAGTGTTGTGTAGTGCAGAGCTCGTAACACACATAAATTATGGTGCGTGGGTGTGCACAATAAACTTTGGCACTGCACGATGTAGATCTGGTCATCCACATAAAATAATGGTGTGTGGGTGGGTGCACTAATAATTGGTGATGTGCGGAGTAGAGCTTGCGGTGTACGCGTAGTGTTGGTGCACAATATGTGCACTTTGAATATTTGTGCTTCGTGGAGTGGAATTATAGTGCATGCACTATATGTGATGCACAACATAAAAATTCTCATGCACTGAATATAGGTTCACGATATAAAATCTATGCGCACTAAATATTAGAGCACTAGATGTGGGTGCGCGATGCAAAAGTCGTGAACACTATATGTTCATGTGCATTGTGGAAGTCGCGTGCATTGGATGGTGGTGTGTGATGTCAAATTTGTCCACACTAGATATTGGTGCATGGTTCGTAAGTTGTGTGCACTAGATATTAGTGCACAATATAAAAATTGTGCACACAAAATATTAGTGTGTGGCATAAAAAGATGCACGCACCAAAAATATATGTGCAGTGGAGAAGTTGTGTGCATTGATTATGGGTGTGCGGTGCATGCACTACATTTTGGTGATGCGCATAGAGCACTTGCACGTGATTAATATGGTTTCATATTTCATGAATGGTGTATGAGAAATCGATGTTTTGGTCTATCAAACTTGAAAACTAGTTATTTGTGGCGGAATTGTTTGCATTTTGAGGGTCATAATCTTGCTTGACATTTTTGAGTGCCTAAAAAACGTTTTTAGGAGTTCTAATTTTTTAAACTATAAGTGTGTTATGAAACTCACAAAATATATGCATCTTAAATGAGAAATATCGAAAAGAAGTTTCTAACAATGTAAATTATTCATCAAATAGATCTATTATGAAGAAGTTACATGTTGAATAGTGGAGGGTAAAATTGTGACCCAATTAACTTATAAGGGTCATAAATTCCTACTTTGGAATTAGATTGGGGCACGAAAGTAGTATATGGAAACATATTGAACCATAGAAGACAATTGTAGATCCAGATTCAAAATATAGGCACCTAAAATGTACAAGAGGACATAGTAGGTACATGTAGCATGCAGGGCTAAAATATTAATTGGCATGAAACTTTAGCAGGCTGTAACTAGCAACCTAAAGCTCATATGAGGGAGAAACTTGGATAGAATGTACAAAATATGATCATGAAGGAACCTAGTTGAACTTGTGTCAAATTTTTAAAGGAGCAGGTGCAAGGATGCAAAATCTCAGTTAAAAGTTGTACCCGGTAAAAATGAGTATTTGGGTAAATTCAAATGACCATAACTTTATTATCAAGACTCATAATTGAGAAAGGGAGTAGTCGATGGAAAGGTATCGGATACAGGATTCCAATTATTCACCCATAAAATTGAATTGGGTAGTTAAAATCATAAGAAATTGGAGGAAAGGATTCCAAAGAACTTATGAAACAAAATTGTGCATATTTTTGATGAATTTGTTAAATTAATTAATCTAGAAACTCCTATTGTCTACACATTTTGTGGAGTTAACAATAATTAGATCATAATAGGATCAACACAGAGATCAAAAAAATGGAATATGCATGGAGAACCCACAAACATGAGGATGAAGTCAAAGGGTTGTATGTTAATATGGGTAATCATGGTACATAATACAATGGGCATAGAGAAGGAAAGGAACAGAGCATGAACTTGGTAGAGACCATAAAGGGTCTGCAAAAATATTTCCAAATCTACAAAGATATTAATGAGAGGCTTATGAAATCCAAGGAGAAAAAACATGGATTAAATATCAATTTATGTAGAGCTTGGACTGTTAATATTATGGTAGCTGCGGGAGGTATTTACCTCTACATGTGAACATGACAAGAATAGAAGACTCTAGAAAGCAAGAGAAACCCTAATGAATTGGATAATAACCCTAGAAGCCTTGTCGGCTCAATAATATAATTTATATTAGGATATTAGCCTCCAAGAGAAGAAGTCGGCCAGAAATAATAATAATATACTGAACAGACACATACCCAGAAGGAGAAGTCGGCCCCAGCAAACTGGCAGGATTACTATAAATACAGGGTGCCAGTTCTCATTTGTAGCATCTCAACAGTTGCAAACAGAGCCAGTTCTGTGCAACAGCTTCCCAGTTGGTGCATACTACAGTTGCAGTCTGGTGCACAGGTTTGGAGAAGGGTTGCAGGTGCAGCTGCAGCAACAACTAGTTTCAGTATTGGCTTGGATATCTCTTGGCTAGGGTTTGGAACATTTGATCAGTCTTTTGTGATGCGCTATCCTTGGGGATTGATGCACTACTCTTTGTTTGGCTATATAGCCTAGGGTTTGCTTCCAGAGGAATTCTCAGGTCAAGGTTAAGGTGCTCGGAGGGAGGCTTCGGCCTGTGGTTGGGTGACGAGGGTATCGCCAATGGTAAAATGAGAACACCATATTCTATATTCTAACATGGACATAATATAGGAGAAAATGGATAAGGAGACAAAGTCAAGCCAGTTAAGGAGTCACATACCTCATGATAAAATAATAGGTGCTGAAGGAAAATCTCCCTGCAGACAGGTAGATCTCCTCTTGAGAGATAGACTCTTAACTCTTAAGACAAAAGACGCTTAACATGGACACTGACTTCCTTTCAGATCTATACAAACTAATGCATGAGGAGGAAGGAGAACAAAAGTACCTTTTTACCGATGTTTGTCCCTACATGCTCCGAGTTGAGCTCTGATCTTTCGCTCCTTGATGAGCCCTATAGACAAACAATAGTACAACCACTTCCTACTCTATTGATATTAGCTCAAAAATAGATCTATCTATCAACGATAAGTTCATGTAAGATCAAACATGAACTAGAAAGAAACAGGCCAAGCGTGTCATATTGGTGAGAACAATGACATAAGTAACTTACAACCATAGATGTGAATGTGACATCTTCATCAAGTCCCCTTTGTCTAACCCTTGCTCAAAATATCCATGACCTAAATGATAGAAGCTTCACTGATTACTCTCCTTCAGTTCACTATGTGTTTCCTATGAGATCATAGGTTTCATGCTTGCAATTCTTCCCCCTTTCCACCATCATAGAGCCTGTTTATATAGGTTTAGAGAGGCTTAACCTCTTGAGGTATCTTTAGGGTAGGTTGAGGAACTCCCTCCTTAGATCAGGGATCTTCTCCTAAGATCATGATTGAACCGGGAATTCGAATGCAACTGCCTTCCAAACTTGAAAGATCCTCCCCTTATTCTCCTCAACAGATCAACTACTACCCAGATTAGACAACACTCCCTCAAAAGGGGCATCAGGGCGCTATAGCACTCCCTAGTAATCTTAAGGGGGGTGCCAGCGCTCTAAAATTCTATAGCACTCCCGTAGAGGGAAAGTTTGGTGCTATAACGCTCCCTATCACCTTATAGGGGAGAGCCAACACTCCTAAGGGTGAGATAGGGGAGCGCTCTCCCTTAAAACCCTAGTTTGAGAGCTCCTTTCAGGTGGCAAGAGATACCTAGCTTCAGTTAGCCATTCTCTTCCTTCAAATCAGGTGTTTGAGGTATTTTAAGTGTCTCCTTAGTGTCATCATCGTGGAAATATGCTTTGTTTGACATTTGCGATGCTTGTGAACAACATGCGACACTTGCGACAGTTGTGAGGAACATGTGACACTTATCAAAGYGAGTAATGTTGATGTGTAACAATAGGAATAAGAATTGTTGATAGGAATCAACACCACCACTAAAGAATTCATTTAGGAGAGTGAAAATCAGTTCAAGTCCATCTCTCATTAGGAATCATAAGAGAYGAAATGGGGTGGGTGAACTATAGGGATAAATGAATAAGATTAAGCCTCCTACATTTGATGAAGAGCACAGTAAATATGAGGATGTAGAGACTTGGTTGTTGGGCATGAGGAAGTACTTCCAGATACATAATTACACTTCACAGGAAGAAGGGAGAATCACCATCTACCAGTTCAAGGGAAAACAATCAATGTGGTGGGAACTATTTGCACAAGTGCAACACATTTATGAGAAGAAGGTTACTTGGAGGGAGTTCAAAAGGTAATTTCAAAATAAATACTTAACCAAACATTAATATGATAATAAAATGAAGGATTTATTTGAACTCAAGCTTGGGATTATGACCATAGATGAGTATGAAAGGAGATTCTTAGAGCTGCTGAAATATGTTGCTTTCATCAACAATGAACAAGTTAAGATTCAAATATACTTAAGTGGGCTTCCATCATTTGTCAGTGAAAAGATACAAAATGATGATCCCAATACACTTAAGGAAACCATAAGGAGAACTAAATTCCTCTATGATCATCATAGAGGAATACCAACCTTCCAAAAATCTTGGGAAGACAAGAAAAAGGAAAATATAGAGCAAAGGAAGAAGGGGACCAAGCCACCATTTTTTAGAAATACCTCTCAAGGACAACCAAATCCCAAGGATCCCAAAATGACAGAAACAATGGGGAAAATACCAAGGCAAAAACCAATTAAGTGTTGGAGTTGTGAGAGAAGCCATATGTACAGAGATTTCCCTCAAAAGGGTGAAAATGTGAGGACTATTCATAACATAAAGGAAGATACTACATTTGAAGACATGGGAAGAAATGTACCAAGGATCTACACAACCCTAGATAACAAGCAAGTTGAGTTTCAATATCACATGATTGAAGTGGAAGGTAAGATTAATGACCAACCCATCGTTATTTTAACTGATCCATGATCTAGTCATAGTTATCTAGATCCTAATATGGTGGAAAGATTTCAATTTCCAAGAAGCAAGCTTGGAAAATCTTGGCTAGTTCAGTTAGCTATGGGAGCTAAAAGGAAAATTAATGAGATCGTTAAGGAATGTCCAATGTACATGAATGGGATGAGCACAAGGGTATATTTTAACATCATACCTTTGTGATCCTATGATTTCCTCATTGGTATGGATTGGTTGTACCAACATCATGTTGTCCTAGACTGTTATAATAAGGAATATACTTTCTTGGATGAGGAAGGAAACTTGAGAAATGTTCAAGGCATTCCAAGAGTTGTAACTATCAGAGAAGTTTCATCCTTCTAGTTGAATAAAATATTCAGGAAAGGATGTCGAGTAATTGCAACACATATGGAGGAAGCACCCAAGGACAAAGTGCCAAATATGGAAGGTTATGCAATCCTAAAATAATTTGAATATGTATTCAAATAAATCACGGGGTTACCACCAAAGAGAGATAGTGATTTATCTATCAATATGATGGCCGAAGAAAAAATAGTATTTGTTGGGGCTCATAAATGTCCTATTTTCATCCACCTTTCCCTTCATCATTCTTCACATTTCATTGCCCCATTAACCTTTTGTTATCACTGAAATTTCATCTTCAAATGGTTACAAGAATTCATCATCGTCAAACAGTTATGAGGTCATCCATGGACTTGAATTAACACAAAAGCATTCATAAAGGGTCAAAAACTATACAAATAGTGAAAAAATTGAAGGGCGCTATGAAGACACTGGGAGCATGCGCACATGCGCAAAATAGAAACACAAGATTCGCGCACATGCGCACAATGCGTGACTGTTGTCGCAAAAATCTGTGCACCTGAGAAACGATGCATTTATGAGAGTGGTCGGCCTCCCACCCACTTTTGGTTCAGCTTCCAAGTTGATTTGACACCCAAATCTAGATTGGATTCGACTGGGTGGTTGGTCAAAGACCTAGAAATGCCCTAATTAGCCTCTTTACACACTACAAACTAGTTGGACAAAAACCCAAAGGAATGCTATAAAAAGGCCATGGATACACTTCATTTTTCAAGGAATTCAAAGCAAAGTTATGCTACCATTATTCTCTTGAGGACTCTTCTATCCTTGCCAAGAGTATACTTGCATCATTGCATTGGGAAATCCATCTCACCCCTTGAGTGGATTAGCAAAGAATTATTTCACCATTTTCATTTTCTTTTTCAAAGTTGTAAGAAGAGCTTACTTGTGGGGGTCCAAGAGCCCTCCCTTGGAGGAAGAAGGGACTCATAGTCCCCTTGCTTCT